>JAKCPI010012416.1:0-22378 GCA_023213315.1 Euborellia annulipes | reverse complement strand
AAAAAAACTACTCATAATACGTATAAAATAAAAATTTTTATTAAAGTAAACGCGAAATTAACTCCATAAATTGTGCACCGTTTTTTTTTTCCTCATCTAGTCCTGGATGGAAGATTTACGTCCATATTGTATAGCTACACTCATAGTAGCTATGCTGTAAATATTTTTTTACCGCTTGGCAACATTGTTCAAGAGGGTGGGTGGGGGGGGGGGTTTTATTAACTTTTTTATTATCAACTTAATGAGAACTTGATAGTTGTGCAATGTGTCTCCCTTGAGAGAGGTTTTCTCTGCAAAATTACCAACTGCTTTGCCGTTGTTGTTGTTGCCGTTGTTGTTTGTCTCGGGTGAAGATAATCACCACCGACTGCATCAAACAAAATCGAGTGTTTAATGCTTTATTAATTATGCTTTGCTTTGTGGTAACATTTTTTACTTTCCTCTATTGTAAGGCAAAAGTATTATTATTGGTTCAAAAAATTGATTTTTGTATCAAAGAAAAATGATAAAAAATATTTTTGTATAGGCTCTGTGTAATTTTTTATGTCTCTCTGGAGTTAGTTTTTGAAACTAAATGAAATATTGGAGTCGGAAGGAATAAAATTTTTTTAGTTTTGAACACATTCCCACTTTATTCAAGACAGACGTTTCGGTAATATAAGAGTTGCCATCCTCAGTGCCAACAGAAGTTTTTTTAAATTGTTTACGGTCTTTTTCGACATCTTCATTTATTTGAATTTTTTCTTTTCTTTAGTTATAATTAATACAAATTTGTAGTTTTCAAAAATTCATCATCCCTAAAGTCCCCATCGTCACCAGAGGTCGAAGGCATAAACTAAAGAGGGAAGACAAATAGAAAAATTTCAATAAAATAATCATTCCCCCACCCCAACATTTTATGACCCCCGTCCCCATATTTTTTTCTGCTTTTCGAAATGAGCCAGTAACCCCAAATCATCCAACTTTGATGCGTGTTTTATGGAAAAGACTCTTCTGCTGCTTTTGCGCTGTCAAAAGACAAATATATTTTTTATATCAATATAGGTTTTATATATATATATATTTTTTTATGATAAAGAATTATGTAAATTGCTTCAATATTTACATAATTTATTCAGTTAACATCGATAAAATTTATTATTGAGTTTAGACAAATTTACAAGATTATTTATATTATCAAAATAATCACCATTTGAGCCTTTATAAAAAGGATTTAGGCTAAAAAAATTGTTGTATAACTGTCTTTCACTACGCATGAAATTACTCCGTACCCCATCGTCGCCGTTGGTTTTCAATAGTTATTGTCTCGGTGGTCGGATGGTAGGCTTCTATTACGTTATTTATTTGGTTAAATGGGCATAAAAATGTGCAGAACGACTGTGGAATGTTTGTGTCCAAATGGCTCAATAATATTTATATATCAAAATTTTGTTTCCACACGAACGAAAATTCATCACTTATAGGGTACTATGCATATCAAAAAAATAAAATATTTCCTCATTTTATTTCGTTTTAAAAGTAAGTACAGTCGGCGGCACAAGTGTCTGATGTGCTCGAGACTGGAGCAACATCAATAGCCCCCCAGATCAATGCATTCAAGCAATGCCAAGCACGGTCTAACCTCGGGTGGGAGCCCCCCGAGGAACCAGCGTGTGGAACGTCCCACTTAGCCATGGATATAATAATATTCTTAGCGAATTTTGTGTAAATAATTTGTAACTAATAACTAGAGAACGGAAAAAAAGTCTTTGGACTTTTGTCAATTTTGAGAATTTTCCTGGTTTTCTCAAATAGCTCCACTGATCTCATAAAAAAGAAACGTTTTTTGACATTTTCAAAAACGACCTTTTCAACTTTTTTGACGCTTTTTTGCTTCTCAGAGACTTTTTTTTTTTGAAAAAAGCTACTTTTATGACCGACTTTTTTCTAATTTGTTAATATATATATTATTTTTACTTTTTTCTTACCTATGTATATATGTAATATATATATATAGAGAGTATTAGATTCATGTCAAATATTCGATGTCGAGATTTTGATGGATCTTCACGTTTTGAGGTCCACTGAATCCAAAAAAGTGGTTTTTCGCGACATGGTCTGTCTGTGGCGGGTGTGTGTGTTCAATTTTTAAGCATGAAGGAATTGAGCTATGAGGCTGAAATTTTATATTTAAGTTAAACACCCCCCCCCCCGGGACCGAGAAAATAAGCTTTTAATCAAAATTGGCCAAAGGGTACTAGTACTTTACTGATCTACTTTTTCAGTTTTTTTCGATTTTCTCAAAAGTCGCTCTAACGATTTTGATTAAAATTCAAAAATCAATTATTTTTTAGATGCTCTTTCAAATGTATATTCTGATTTTGCTCTCAAAATTGTTTGAAGCACACTTTACTCTTGTGCTTCATAGGAAAGATAGGAGAATTGGTTGCCATGGTAACAAAATATAAATATTTTTCCGTTTATAAATTTTACATCTTTTTTTTTTTTTTTAAACATTCACACTTTTTTCTCATTCACACTCACAACTCACACACACATTCACACAGTCTTTTCGGCAACTTAGGCCATTTAAGACTTTAGACGATAACCGTTATTATATTATTATACATATTGGGGTCCAGGCATTCTTATATAAGCCATTTGGTATCCAAATGCCTTATATAAAATCATCGACTGCCTGGGGTCCGAACCCGCGACGTGTTTGGTATACGAGAGTTAGGCACGCTAACCTCTACGCCATACCCCAGGGCAAATTTTACACTGAATTCAAATGTTCCGTACTGTCGGGAACTAAATATATGTCGACACGAAAAATCTGGTGTGACAAGCACAGTTGTGTGCTGTGCGCCAGTCACGCAGGCCCATTTAGACCTTATCTCTATTTATTTCAACTAATTTGAATCCAATTCAAGTGAAATAAATTTTAAATTTTGATTTTGCTGCTTCATCGAATTCTAATTTTATTTGGTTTGAAGAATTGTAGGCCTATTTGTGAATTTAGGAGAGTACTACAGAAGTGTATTTTGTTGTTTTGTTAATACATATTCAATTTCAGGGCTTTAATTTCGTCAATTTAATTATTCTCAAAATTTCACCGCGTCAAATTTACTTAGAATAAAAAAAATATTCAACACAACCAAATTTAACATTGTCTTCATTAAAAAAAAAAAAAAACGAAGAGAAGGTATAAAATCCCCTGGTGGTGGTTATTTATTGACGAATTGTCATCCTGATGATGCGTTAATCCCAGCCTCTCTCGTCTCTCATTTCAATCTAAATTCTTCACTTGCCTATCTCACCCATTTAAGATCTTCTCACTCTCGAGCTTCCTTCTTCTCTTTTATAATTCCACGAGAATTAGACCTTAAGTACCTACTCTGAAGGAAAGACAGAGAAAGAGAGACTTTTAAATAATTGAATGCGATTCTCACCCTTTTATAAATGTTAAAATACAAAATGATCATTGTCATTCAGTCACTCTCTTTACAAATTGAAATATTTCCTTTCTCTCCTTAAAAATCTTTTTTTTAATTTTTATATAATAACTTCTAATAGTAGGGCAAAAGTGGGAGTTACCTTTTCCGCCCTCTGTCTATATATGCCTACGTAATTAGAGAATTTTGTACACCCCCGTAAAGGTTAAATAATTCTTCTCTCTCTCACTCTCTTAATTCAACATTTGTTTAATTAATTTCACCGCTATCAAAATAGCCCCGAGGAATCAATTATTTATCTATAGATTTTTCCCCCATTCTACAGCTTCTATTCTTTATATTAATAAAATTTCATTTTTACTTTCTCTTACCTCTATATATGTTAATATATAGAGAAAGAAAGTATTGGATTCATGTCAAAAATTCGATGTCGAGATTTTGATGGATATACATGTTTTGGGATCCCCTGAATCCAAAAAAAGTGGTTTGGGGTCTGTCTGTCTGTTTGTGAACAAAATATCTCAAGAACGAAAAGAGCTAGAAGATTGAAATTTTATATTTAAGTTTGGCACCCTCCTGAGACCTGACACGAAGCTTTTGAACAAAATCGGTCAAATACTACTAGTACTTTACTGATGTACTTTTTCAGTTTTTTCGATTTTCTCAAAATTCTCCAACGATTTTGTTTAAAATTCATAAATAAGTTATTTTTTTGCATGCTCTTTAAAATGTATATTCTCAGTTTGCTCTCAAAATTGTTTGAAGCACACTTTACTCTAGTACTTCATAGGAAAGATAGGAGAAATGGTTGCCATGGTAGCAAAATATAAATATTTCCCATGTTTATGAATTTTACATCTTGAATTCAAATGAACCGTACTGTCGGAAACCTACCTATCATCAAAAATTAAAGGGATTTTTTCACTTGCTTGTTGAGCAAAATGAATTTGTCATGCCTGGCTATTTTAATGGCTTTTTCAGAAGTTAATAATTTAAATCCATTAAATATAAAAAAAGATTCCAGCGATATTAATACATTTAAGCAACAATGAGATATCGACTTCGATTTTTCTATGAGTTTTAAAGAGTTGGTGCATAATTTTATTGGGAGGTGTTGAAGATAGACAGCCCAAATGAGAATGAATTTTCAATTAATTCACATGTAGTCCTACTATGGCTTGCTAAATTTAAAAAAAAGTAGAAGATTTCGGATTGAGTTCTTTCATTAGTAAATATATTTTAATAAACACATATGACATTTCGGTTCTCGTTTAAACTTCTTCGACGCTATGGACATGTAAAAATCTTTGAATTTAAAGTTAGTAACGAAATAAAAGAATAAGAATTTTAATAAATTAATTAATTCACACACTAATAGGAAATGCTTCAAGTTTACAAATGTAATATGTAGACTTACGTATATTTATATTATTAAAATTTTTATTAATGGTTTTCCGAGTAAAAATGAAATGATCGAGGGATACACACGCCCGCAGCAGGTCTGCATAGTGAACGTTGAGGGACAACACGATACACGCCCGCACCAGGGACACACATTTTTCTTCTGGTCACTTTCGATCTACTGTGTGTGTCCCTGGTGTGGGCGTGTGTATCGCAGTGTGTCTCTCAAGGCTCACTATGCAGACCTGCTGCGGGCATGTGTACAATTTTTCTTAACCATACTGCCGAAGATGGTTTAAATCTCAACCGTAACGTCCACGGTGGTGGTATTATATTATAAGTATATTTACTAATAAAACAACTCGTTCTATTTTTTTCCTTTCCTAGAAAAATTAATGAGTGTATGTGACGTAAAGGAGATCAGCCGATAGCAATTTGGGCTGCCTACCTTCCAGCAAGTTAACGTTAATAAATTCCAACAACACATACATACATGATACGACTCTGATTTGCTTTATGTTACTTACGTGGATAAGACAAAGCAGAAGGGCTAACGCTGCCATCCAGGCGCTCTTCTCCTCGACGTACCAAGTAATTTCTTGAACACATCCGTAGAAATATGCGTTTCCTGTTACTGAATCTCTGCATTCGGACGGAAGCGGTTTCTGAAGGTTTAAGTAGTCTCGTGGTCCATCAGCACCGCAGCATCCCACCTGATCAAAGAAAAAATAAAAATTTAATTTACAGTTAATATTCCTTCTCATCAAGTGGCACAGTCGATTTGTTTTCTCTTTTGGTTGCATTTTTTATTCCATTTTCATTTCGCGGTACCAAGGAGAAGCAATGAAATTCATAAAGTTTTTCCTATTAAATTCCAATTATTATCTACGAATGAGCATTTACCGTATATTCAAATAAAGGTTTTATTAAATTTTTTCACATTTTTTTTTTTTTTTTAATAAAAATATATTAAGCTTCCATAGCACAATACATCAAGAGATATTAGCATTTGATTGAGATTTTATTTATTTAATAGCTGAGGTGGCTTCTCTTTAGATTTGAATTTAATTGTTAAAAAAAAAAAAAACTTCCTCGAGTAAAAATGATTAAAAATGATCGAGGGATCCACACGCCTTCAGCATGTCTGCATGCTGAACCTTTAGGGACACACATGGATACACACGCACGCACCAGGGACACACATTCTTCTTCTGGTCACTTTCGATCTACTTTGTGTCCCTGGTGCGGGCGTGTGTATTCTTGTGTGTCCCTGGTGTGGGCGTGTATATCCCTGAGTATCCCAAAAGATTCACAATGCAGACGTGTTGCGAGAGTTAATATTTAAAGAGAGAAAGTATTGGATTCATGTCATAAATTCCATGTTGAGATTTGAGTTCTCCTGAACCCAAAAAAGTGGTTTTCGCAACATGGTCTGTCTGGTATCCAAATGGCTTAAATAAAATCATCGGACTGCCGGGTCCGAACCCTCGACCCTTGATATACAAGACAGGCGCGCTACCAACTACACCAAACCCGAGGGCACAAAATATAAATATTTTTCCATGTTTATAAATTTTATATCTTGAATTCTAATATATCGGTGGAAAACTAAATATGTGTCGACACAAAAAATCTGGTGTGACAAGCACAGAGCACAACCGAAAGTAAGAGAAAGTTGGGTGCTGTGCGATCAGTCACACCGGATTTTTTTATTTTGGCCCTTCTTTGTGGCAAAATCCTACCTCTCTTTTTCTTTCTGCTTATTAGTTTTTCTATAAATTATGCATAAAAAAATATTTTAACTCCATAATTATCATTTTTGGTATATAAAATATACCTATATCCTTATATTCTACGCTTATCATTCATTACTCAACCGATTGTCAGTTCTTTCTATGATTCGGTATTTCCCGAGTACAAATTTAGATCATACTTTTATCCCTCTTTCCCTGAATAGGACTGTAAGCCAACCTAATTCCTTGTTTGTACCCTGAAATCATACCAATTACTAATAAACCCTAACTTTTATTTCCATTAGGTTGGGGGTTCAAAGAAGCAGTAGTTAAATTAGAACCGACTTTGGATCCCTAAATTGTACAAATTTCCCTGAACTGATTAAAATGGAATTTTGTACTATTTTGAGGTTCAAATTCGGACCTTATTTAACTAGTACTATTCCCCCTTTTACCCCCCCCTTCCGCCTAAAAGAGTCGGACATAAATTTCGACTCTGTTTTTTTTTCCAATAATTTTTCTGTAGAAATAGGCTACTTCAAAATTTCATTTATAGATGAAATAAAGAATTAAATTTTTAAATTTTTTTTCATCTGCTACGACGCTTTTGTTATAACGGGCAAAAGCACCTTTTCACTCCCTCTTTTCCCAGTATCTGGTCTAAAAAAGAGATAATGATAAAATGAAAATAACGATTTTTGTTTGCATTTCTGTCTATTCTATCTTTGAAAAGGGAATAAATGTGCGGTCAACAGATTAGCAAAAGAACATAGAGCGATTCCTCCTCCTCTCTCTCTCTCTCTCTCTCTCTCTCCTTCTCTACATGGAAACAAACAATACGATTGAAACAAAAGCTTTTCAAAGGGTGTAATAATAAAACTACGTTAATAAAAAATTACATGATTTTGTTTGTAATTTTTTTTATTAAATTAATGTTTGATTATACGGCCCTTGCTTTTTTTTTAATTCCCCAGATGCAATATTTTTGTTTTTCTAATAAATTATTAAAATACAATGGAAAAATTTAATAAATAATTCAATTATGGAGGAGAGGAATAATTAAAGTGTTAATCTTTTTAAAGAATAAAGCTGAAGGGCTAAAAATTTCTCTCTTTTTTTTTAATTTACTAATAATAACCAGGATTTTGTGAAATGAGCTCTAATTAGAATTTTTTTTCCCTAACATTTGTTATCGGTTGATAACTAGCTTAAATGATTTTTTCTTCTATAATTGAATACAGGATTAGTATGGTATTTCTCTTCTTTCTCGAAGTTAACTCGAAGTTGCACTCCTTTGTATTAATATTTTGTTTAGTCTTAGGCCATATAGACTTTAACGAAACTCAAATTATTTAAATACGAAATATATGGGACTAGACATATTTATGCCAGCCATTTAGTACCCAAATGATTAAAATAACTTTGAATGTTGCTCTGCAGCCTTACAAAAATTTAATGTCTCTGACTCTAATAGTTTCTGAGATATTTTCATAGAACAGAGGATTGATAATTATATAACTTAAAAAATCTGGTGAGACTGGTCGCACAGCAGACAACTTTCTCTTACCTTTAGTTGTGTTCTGTGCAACCATCAAATCAGATTTTTTGTGTCGACACTTATTTAGTTTCCAACAGTACGAACGATACGTTTGAATTCCAGATGTAAAATTTATAAACAGAAAAATATTAATATTTTGTTACCATGGTAACCATTTCTTCTATCTTTCCTATGGAGTACAGGAGTAAAGTGTGCTTCTGAAGATTTCAACAGCAAAATGAGAAAATACATTTTAAAGAGCATCTAAAAAATAATTGATTTATGATTTTCATTTCGTTGGAGCCAATTTTGAGAAAATCGAAAAAAAACTGAAAAACTACATCAATAAAGTACTAGTCTTTGGCCGATTTGATTAAAATATTATTTTCACGCCATCAGAGGATGTCTCGTTTAAATATAAAATTTCAGTCTCCTAGCTCAATTCCTTCATGCTTTAAATTGAACACAGGCACACACACACATCTTTTACGAGAATTCTTTTACTCCTTTTTGGAAAAAAAAAATTTTTTAAAACCCAGTTTTTGAAATCCAAATTATATAACAGTTTTTGAAAAAAAATAATTAAAAAAAAAATATCAATTTTCAATCGTTTTTCATATAGGCCTACTGTCGTGCTTGAATTTTAAGAAGTTCAAATAAAAGCTCCAAGTATTTTCGACGTTTCGGGACCTCAAAAGTTAACTTGAAGTTGGTTATATTCTAAATTTGCAATTACTACATATATTATTATTTTTTCATTTCAATCATAATTCACATCACTGATTATTGTATATATTAGAAAATGATCATATCAAATATACCATCAAAAATATTTGGTGTGTTCCCCCCCCCCCCCCCAAGCACGCTCAAGCTGTATGATGTGCTGCCTTTGTCACTTGAGATTTTTTTGTGTCAAAATATATTTAGGTATTTAAGTTGAGTTACAATTTAGTAGAAAATAATAATATATTTTTTTATCATGGCAAATTTCTCCCTAACTTTCCTATGAAACACAATTCTTGTAAAGTATAGGGGAATAGACATGCCTTCGGGCTTGGTGTAGGGGTTTTAAATTAAGATTTTTTTACGACACTCGCAGACAGACCATTTTACGCGATCCACTTTTTTGAATTCAGGGATTCTCAAAACGTGTATTTCTATCAAAATCTTGACATTTGCGCAATATATATATTATCATACTTGTAGAAAAGAGAAAGTAATTCATTTTTCGGACCAGATTTTTTTTTATCATTAAGAAATAACCTCACTGTATGATTAATTAAATAAAAATAAATTTCATCTATAAAATTTGTGAAATTAAATAGATAGCTGGATAGGCATTATTTTTATTTGAATGGGAAATTTATCCGCCCCAGGAGAATTTCCCATTAGATCCATTTACCGATAATTCTATTTATTTTTGTTATTATCCCTTACATGAATGAATGGGACGGCGATAGAATCGATTATGTTTCATGTTGGTAAATAAACTTTTATTAGCTTATCGAGCAAGTTGCAAACTTTAAATCACAAACAATAATAATAAAAAGATGAATATTTCTCAAAAAATAAATAAATAAATAAATAAAAATAAAATACTTTTCTCAAAATGAATAATGAAAAGTTAGCTTTTGTGTAATCAATTTCATTGCCAAATTTCTAAGAGGGAAGATATCAATTATTTGATAAAAAATATTTTTTATTATTTTTTCTGCTATATTTATAAAAGCTATAGAGAAAGTAATGTGTCAAAAACTCGATCTCGATGATTTTCATATTTTTAGTTCTCTTTTCATTCAGAATTAAACTTTTTGAAAATTACCAGTATATTGTTAAATTTATTAAATAATTTTTCTTATTCAAAATATTTTTTACTTTCTCGTATAGAGAAAGTTATGTAATCGTAAAAAATTCCGACTTCGAGATTTTGATGTTTCTCCACGTTTTAGACCTCCCTGAGTCCAAAAAAACCATTTTTGGCATTATGTGTGTGTGTGTGTGTGTGTGTGTGTGTGTGTGTGTGTGTGTGTGTGTGTGTGTGTGTGTGTGTGTGTGTGTGTGTGTGTGAAACACGATTGCTTAAAAACCAAAGCAGCTAGATCGATGAAATTTGGTATGTGCTCCTTACACTAAAATTGTATATTTCTATCAACTTTTGGAGTAAATACGTCACTTGGAAGTAGTACTTTACTTAAAAAGTTTTTTCAAAAATTTTGAAATTTTCAATTTTTTTGTTATATTATGATAAAATACTCTATTTTAAAAAGTTTTTATTCTTTGACATTTTTACGAAAACTGAATAGTTTTTGAAATAATCAAAGAAGAAATAGAAAATATTCGTTAATTTTGATAAAAAATCAAAACAAAATCATACAGGTGTCATTAAAAAAGGGCAAATATAAACAAATTCATTTGTTTCACAAATTCATTTGTTTATATTTACCCTTTTTTAATGACACCTGTATGATTTTGTTTTGATTTTTTATCAAAATTAACGAATATTTTCTATTTCTTCTGTGATTATTTCAAAAACTATTCAGTTTTCGAAAAATGTCAAAGAATAAAACTTTTTAAAATAGAGTATTTTATCATAATATAACAAAAAAATTGAAAATTTCAAAATTTTTGAAAAAACTTTTTAAGTAAAGTACTACTTCCAAGTGACGTATTTACTCCAAAAGTTGATAGAAATATACAATTTTAGTGTAAGGAGCACATACCAAATTTCATCGATCTAGCTGCTTGGTTTTTAAGCAATCGTGTTTACACACACACCCAGACGTAATTCCAAAAGAATATACGAGAAAGTCTCGGGGAAGTCAATCCCCATATTTTAGGAATAAAGTCTTTGAAATTATTTTTTCATTATTTGAGTTTTTTACTAGAAATTTCATTTAAAACTTTTTTTTTCGCAATTTGTACTTATTGGACTATAATCGACTGGACTGTCGATATAACTTTTTACCAGTCAAAGACAAATCTCAGAAATTTTGGACTTTTTTCAGTTTTTCGCTTATATCTCGTAAATTAAGCATATTTTGTCCACTAGGGCAATAAAAGAGTTTGTAGGGCATTAGATTTACTAAAATTTGGTACATAAAGACCCAATATTAACCGAGATACGTCATCAGTCAAAGTTAGATAAAATTTCTCGAAATTTTGTCTAACTTTGACCGACGGTATCTCGGTTAATATTGGATCTACCAATTCGTTTTATGTACCAAATTTTAGAAAATTTAATACTCCACAATTTTGCATTTGTACTATGGTGGCAAAATATGTTTTAGTTGAAATATAAACGAAAAACTGAAAAAAGTCAAATTTTTGAGGTTCCCTCCCCCAGCCCTCCCCAAAGTTATCGCAAAGTCCTCGAGTTCGAAAACTTAAAGTAGACATCCTAGAGTACCCTGCAAAATTTTCATTAATTTGTAGTATTTTCCCAAAACCCCCCTTTTTTTTCATTATATCGACAGGACTATTATAGAAATTTTATATTTATTTTTTAGACCTCCCCACCACTCTCTCGTCTTCTCTCTATACGCCCCTATTGGGGCATTTTTATCGATTTAGTTTATTATTAGAGACAGAAAATTGTTCAAAAAAATTAAGATCCAAAGTCGAATGAGATTTAATTACTAACCAGTGAACAAGAGCATCATGATTATTTATTATACGATAATAAATTGAAAATTTAATTTAGAAAAATTCTTCCTATTATTAATATTTAAAAAGATCTTGCGAAAAACTTAATTAAATGTTGAGTTGCGTTGAATATTCATTCTCTGGGTGAAGTTAAATATGCGTGAGATAATTGCCAAGCTGTTTGTTTCAAGCAAAAGCTAAAAGATTAAAAGTTATTGATATAAACAAAAACAAGCTCTTTTATTCCTTTTAAGAAAGACTCAATTTGACCTATATTTAAAACATACAGTATATAAAAAAAAAATGATAAGCACATCACATTTTCCCCTCTTAACGCCTTTCTCAGCCTCTCTGTTCCACAATTCTCTTTAAATTAATATACATATACTAGTGGCATAATCCGCTTTGCTCATCCCAAAAGATAGAAGCAAATTCCGAAAGAAATGTAAAACAAATCTTGTTTTTTGTCCCTTTTAGAATTGTAACACAATTAAATTTTTAATTTATTATAATATAACTGCACTTTCCAACTTCGGTCGCTGGCTAGATATTAAATATCAATCGACATTAAGTATTACTATTTTGAGATACTAGGATGGGTTAGAGGATATCTAAAATCCGAACTGCAAATAGAAAAAATCAAAATATTTAAAATAAAATTCGGAATTTATTCATTATATATATTGGAAGGGAGGGGGTGGAGGGGGTTTAAAAACTGATAAATTAAGAAGGGACAGCTATTTAAGATTTCTGAATTGACATAAAAAAAAAAAAAAACTGAATTAATTCTTGCCATGCAAATAACAAAAATTACGCTTAGAAGTATTTTATTTTATAGAGGGTGAGTTTTAGGGGTGGGTACATAAAATAAAACTTTTAAAAATTATTTTACTTCGAATAGATCCCTAATAATTAAATAAATACAAAAAATTACGCTTAGAAGTATTTTATTTTATAGAGGGTGAGTTTTAGGGGTGGGTACATAAAATAAAACTTTTAAAAATTATTTTACTTCGAATAGATCCCTAATAATTAAATAAATACAAAAAATTACGCTTAGAAGTATTTTATTTAGAAGTGAGTCTTTTAATAGTTATTTAATAAAGAGATATCGATTTTATTCCCAACAGAATAAATCCCCGTTAGTTTGTTTTCAAATGAAAAGTATTTTTATAAAAAGAGAATATATTTGATAATTTTATTTCTTGGGCGCTCTGAGAACAATGCTGTCTCTCTCTGCCTGCCTGTCTCCAGTTGTATTCGAGTCGTGTCATGAGTCACTCCGTTCGTCTCTCGCGTGTGTTTAGTTTCTTTTATATTGTGTTGTGTTGACGTTCATCCACTCGTTTGGTCATCTTATCATTAAGGTATTGAAATATTTTTGTATCTCATTTGCATAACGGATTAACTAACATTTTATATTTTTTTATATTTTCACTTTTTTTTTCTCTCTTTTTAATAAACTCATAATATTATCCAATTTGTAATTATAAAACTCTGATAAACTTTGACACCCAGCGAGTGAGAGGGTGTAAATCACCCCCTTTTAATAAACTAAAATACTATTTTTCTTAATATATCAAATTTAAAAACAAAAATTCTTTATTAATTCACTATTATTAAAATTTTTTCTTTAATCAAATGAAGTCCGTTCTCTTTTTCTCTCTCTTCTCTCCCACCCCATGACTTTCTTAACAAAAACACTAACAATAATTAGTAATTAAATATTTTTTTTTAATTGAAAAATTAAATTCTTAAATTTCGTCTATTTCTTTGTTATTTGTGCAAAAACGACGTATTCGCTCACCCTCACGACTCCCCGTTTGATCATCTAATTATTAAGGTATTTAATAAAGTGGGATGAGAGAGGGTGTAATCCACCCCTTCTAATACTCCAAATTACTATTATAAATAAAATTTCAAAATAAAAATTATATTTTTTATAAAATTCTTTCCTCCAATCAATTGGGGTATCTTCTCTCTCCCTCCCCTTAACAAGAGCGGATCCAGAGGAGTTTTTCAGTGAGGGGGAAAAGTAATCTGGTGTGAGTGATTGCACAGTACACAACTTTCTCTTACTTTCTGTAATTTAAAGTTGCATTCTGTATTTGTTTGTCGGATTTTTTGTGTCGAAATAGATTTGAACAAACAAACACCCCTACTGTGCATTTTGAGGGACCCACTTTTTTTTTGGAATTAGGGACTCTCAAAACGAGTATTTCCTTTAATATCCTCGACATCGAATTTTTGACATGATCGCAATATTACATATATAGTATATTTTCACTTTTTTTTCTCTTTTAATATACTCATAATATTATCCAATTTATAATTATAACACTCTGATAAAGTATGACACCCAGGGAGTGAGAGGGTGTAAATCACCCCCTTCTAATAAACTAAAATACCATTTTTCTTAATATATCAAATTTAAAAACAAATATTCTTTAATAATCACTATTATTAACATGTTTTTCTAAGTTCGTTCTCTTTTTTCTCTCTCCACCCCCACCCCATGCAAAACTCTAACTTTTTTATCATAATTAATAATTAAATATTTTTTTTTTTTAATTGAAAAAAATAAATTCTATTTCGCTGTTTAATTTCTTATTAAAATCAGTGATTTTCAAATCCTGGAGCTCATCTTTTTGTTTGACATTAAAAAGTGAAATATTTTATATGAAACTAGCTGCAATACCCGCTTAGCCAGTGTCCCTTGCTCAACTTCGGCAAACATGTCACCGTCGAGGAAGGACAAAATTTTTACCAATTAAAAATATCTCTGTGAAATATAAATGGGAATAATTTTTTACTCTTTAATTGAAGTTGAGCTAGGAGATTAAAATATTCTATTTTAATTAGGCACCCCCTTAGGGGGCGAAAATAAACTTTTAAACAAAATCGGCCAAAAAGTACTAGTACTTTACTAATAGACTTTTTCAGTATTTTTCGATTTTTTCAAAATTCGCTCTAAAGATTTTGATTAAAATTCAAAAATTAATTATTTTTTAGATGCTTTTACTTTCTCTTACCTATGTATATATGTAATATATATATAGAGAGAAAGTATTGGATTCATGTCAAAAATTCGATGTCGAGATTTTGATGGATCTTCACGTTTTGAGGTCCCCTGAATCCAAAAAAGTGGTTTTCGCGACATGGTCTGTCTGTCTGTCTGTGTGTCTGTGAACAAAATATCTCAAGAACGAAAAGAGCTAGGAAGTTGAAATTTTATATTTAAGTTAGGCACCCCCATGGGACGTAACACGAAGCTTTTGAACAAAATCGACCAAAAAGTACTAGTACTTTACTGATGCACTTTTTCAGTTTTTTTTCGATTTTCTCAAAATTTGCTCCAACGATTTTTTTTTTAAATTCATATATCAACTATTTTTTAGTTGCTCTTTAAAATGTATATTCTCATTTTGTGATTGAAATCTTCTGAAGACTACTGTACTCCATAGAAAAGATAGGAGAAATGGTTGCCATGGTAACAAAATATAAACATTTTGCCATACTTATAAATTTTACATCTTGAAAATCGAATGTACCGTACTGTGGGAAACCAAATACATGTCGACACAAAAAATCTGGTGTGACTGGCGCACATCACACAACTTTCTCTTACCTTCGGTAATCGAAAGTTGTGTGATGTGCTGTCACACCAGATTTTTTAAAAATATATATATTCATTTTGCCCTCAAAATTGTTTAAAGCATACTTTACTCTTATACTTCATAGGAAAGCAAGGGCGGATCGAGAGGTGTTTCTCGGGGGAGGGGGGTAATCTGGTGTGACTCACACACTATTTTTTCTTAATTTCGCTAATTTAATGGCGCATTCTATATTTGTTTGCCAAAATATAATACAAATCAAATTTTTAAGTATTAATTTTTTAAAATTTTACATTAAAAATAAATTTTTTTTCATAAAAGTATTTTTTTCAAATCTCGGGGGGGGGGGGTAATTACCCCTTTACCTCCCCTTGTATCCGCCCTTGTAGGAAAGTTAGGAAAAATGGTTGCCATGGTAACAAAATATAAATTTTTTCCCATGTTTATATCTTGAATTTTAAATATATTGGCGGAAACTAAATATATGTCGACACAAAATATCTGGTGTGGCCTTTGGTAAGATAAAGTTGTGTCCTGTGCGACCAGTCACACCAGATTTTTTTTATCTTTGAAGATTCTTATGGATGCTCTTTTTATCCTATCTTTTACAGAAACACATACATTTAATCTGGTGTGACTGGTCGCATAGCACACAACTTTCGCTTTCCTTCGGTAATAAAAAGTTGTGTCACACCAGATTTTTTGCGTCCACATATATTTTTTTCCGTCGATATATTAGAATTCAAGATATAAACAAAGGAACTAATCTCTTCTTTCCTATTTCCGGAAGGGGTAAATAAAGGTTGGAAACCGCTTGTCTAATATTATTTAAAATCTTTAATGAAGCTCCTCTATTTAACTAACTGAAGATTATTTAATTTTAATATTTATTTATTATTAAAAAAATCTGGTGTGACTAGCCGCACAGCACACAAATCTCTCTTACCTTCGGTTGAAAGTTGTGTTTGTGCTTGTCACACCAGATTTTTTTACAATAAATAAATACATTATAATTCGAGATATAAAATTTATAAACATAGAAAAATATTTATATTTTGTTACCATGGCAAATATATTAAAAAATTAAATAATCTTCAGTTAGTTAAATACTGGGACTGCCATATAATTATAGATTTTGAATAAATATTTGACAAGCAGTTTCCAAACTTAATTTTATTACACCTCCCCGAAAAAAATTTCTTCGCTTCCACACCTATTTTTTTAATAGAGGTTAAAAAAAAATAATAATAAAAACTTTATTAGAAAAAAACTCAAAACTACAATTACCCGAATAATAACAATGTGTTGGCTCCCCCCCCCCCCTCCCCCGGTTGGAAATTATTTATATAGACCATAATTCATTCATAATTTATTTAAATCAAATATCAGAGAATTTTTTTTTAATTTTTATCGGTATAAATAGATTCTTATATAGAAAATCTTTCCAATAAATTTCATTCAATCTCAATTTAAGACAGTTCAATGCAATTCAATTCAAATCAATATATGATAGAATTTTTTTATTAAATTTTATTGTTAGGAATTAAATTTTTCTTTACAATTTCAACAAGTTAAGTCATCCCAATTTGATGCCTATACATTTAGGTTTGAATGAATACTGACTTGATAATTTAAAAATTTAGTACATTATTTATGTAACACTCTATATTTACATTACATTAGGCAATAATTATATAAAGAAAATAGATAGTCAAAAGATTTTTTTTAATTAAATCAATTTCCCTAATATAAAGTATTATTAAACAATTTTTCTCTATAAAATATTATTGAAGATCAATGACCACTGGGGCTTAAAACCATCCTGCTACCCTAACTCTCTTGAAAAATATACCTTAAATAGAATAAATTTATTTATTATATTATTTTTTTATTTTTCAGATGGCAAACAGTGTAAGAAGAGTCATCGCCAGCCTTCACGTCTCATGAACCTGCTAGCTGCTCCTGTCTTCAAGGCTCAAACTGCGCTTCCAGTACCTGCAGTACAACTAAGGCTTGTATATTTTTATTAGCGGGGCGCAGAGCTAGATATATTTAGGTTTTTTCAAAATTTCTTTTTTTTTTTTGATTCGACTTCAATAACTTATTTTAGATAGATTCAAAAATAAAAAATAGGATGTATTAATATTTTCTTTCTCCATTCCAGATTCCCTAATTTAACCATTTTCTCCAATTTTTTTCTCCTTCAAATGCAAATCATTTGACCTTTTTTTAGTCAAGTTTCGGCCTGCAGTTTCGGCTACTTTTTGGCCGAAACTGAAACTACCGCCGAAACCATGATTTTTGGCCGAAACCGAATATTCGGTCGGTTCCTAATATTCAATAAATCCCTTGTATGTTTATTTTTTGGTGCCCCAAACGTCCCGGGGACGCGGCTAAAAAAGTTTGAAGATCGCTTTTAAAGTTTTCCTTTGTTCACACGGTCGCTATATAAACAAATTTTATTCAACAAATATATATAAACTTATTAAGTTTCGTTTTATCTTAGCGAAAAAATTATAATTTAATCTAAATAAACAAACATCAAACATTGTATACAATTTAGAATTTTATAAATGAGCATATTTTAGACAAATGATAATTTTAAGATTATTGTAAGTTAATTGAGCCCCCCAAAACACTGGCTGACATTTCCGCTCCTTTCTCAATGCACGCTTTGCTTAATTAAATGTCCGACAGAATGAACTAAGGGAAATGTGAGGGAAATGGGAAGAAATTATAATTTTAGAAAATGACTTTTCTATTCCCATTCCCATTAATATATTTATATACACACATATATATTTTAATTCGTTTGTTTATTAAGCCGGCTTAATAATTATAATAATATTTCAAGAAAACAAAAATCAAAATTAAAGAAAAAAAAAAACAGAATATTTAAAATTCCTTTTGCTCATCTTTTGTAAAAAATAATCACGTGCACTTTTCCAATTGTTTTTAAGAATTTTTCCAGAAATGAATGAATTTTGAAGCATTTAGGAATATCTGTCAATAAATTAAACAAATGCGAATTTACTTATTTTTTTTTTTTTTTTTTTAATTCTCTCTCAATTAAAACAAACTTTTTAGTCAGAGGGGAAAAAAATATACGAAATAATTACTTTATAAAAGGAATATGAAGAAGAAAAATTGAACTTGACTTTTTTCTAAGATTATAAATTCAAAAAAAATAAAAATAAAATAAAATTCTATAATTTGAAAAAGTTTGAAAATTACTTAATACTTTTATTTAGGTCACAAATTCAAGTTGAACTTTATTTTGAACAAGCTGATATTATATCATATTGGAGATCATGTTATAATTGGAAATTTTTAATAACTGTCAGAAAGATGACAGCATCTTAAGAACATTTGGGATGTTTGGAAAATCGTCAATAATTCAATATAATAGATACGAGAGGGGCATCACTTATTTACAAGAGTTGAATACATTTTACTTTCTCTTACCTATATGTAATATATACAGTATTTAAAGCAAAAGTAATGCATTCATGTCAAAAATTTGATGTCTAGATTTTGATGGAAATACACGTTTTGAGGTACCCTCACTTCAAAAGAGTGGATCCCCTCAAAATGGTATATTTGTGTTCAAAATAAAACATGAAAGAACTATTAGATTGCAATTTTATATTTGATCTTCCTGAGGCGTGAAAATAAACTTTTAAGTAAAATCGGCCAAAAGTACAGTACTTTACTAATGTACAGTACTTCTTACGTATTTTTCGGATTTTCTCAAAACTTGCTCTAACGATTTTGATTAAAATTCATTTGCATTTGCATTGGAGGAGTTTCCTACATAATAAATCCTGGGGAGGCTTGCACTCTCTGCAACCGACGAGAGAAGGAGGATTTAGAGCACATTATTTTTCGATGCCCTGTATATTCCGGCTACAGAGGATTTCTGCCTGGGGGTAAAAAATCCCTCTCCATGAGGTGCTGAACCCAATGAAGAAACAGGAGGCTCTTCTGACGGTGAAGTTCCTGGAGCATGCTCTGCAATTGAGAGCATTCGGGGGGGAGGGGGAAGGGGGCCCCAGGGGTAGCCCTAAAAAATTAAAAAAACAAAAAAAATATAAATTTTTCCAATTGATATTTTTTTATAACACCCCAAACCCCCCAATCCATTAAAAAGTTTTTTTTTTTAAAAAAATAATAATTAATAATATATATATATAAAAACAAAAACCCCCACCCGTCGTCCCAAGGGGGGGGCCCCCCTAACAAGATGTCTGGCTACGCCCATGAGCATTCGTATTGAATGAATGAAAGATGGAGAAGGACTTTTACATTAAAATATTTAATTATATAAGTAAATTGTAAATAAACAATTGTATTGCAATAAAATATATATTGTAAGTTAGAAAATAATATTGTATGCACTTTTGTATTTTGAACATTATACAACTCACTCATGTAATGGCTTTTGGCTTTATACATTAATAAATATATTAATTAATTAATTAATTAAAATTCATAAATACAATTATTTTTTTAGATGCTTTTTAAAATGTATATTCTCATTTTGCTTTCAAAATTGTTTGAAGCACACTTTACTCTTGTACTTCCGTAATGTACTGGTACATACTTTGCGCCTTAGGAGGGTACATGTACCTAATTTAAATATAAAATTTGAACCTGGTAGTTCATTTTATTCATATTTTATTTAACACACACAAACCCACTTTATTTACTCAAAGGGCTTCAAAACGTATATTTCCATCAAAGTCTTGACTTCAAATTTTGATATAAATCCAATACTTTATAACTTTATCATAAGTAAGATAGGAGAAATGGTTGACATGATAACAAAATGTAAATATTTATAATATATTGGTGAAAACTAAATATATGTTGACACAAAAAATCTGGTGTGAAAAGCACAAAACACAACTTTCAATTACCGAAGGTAAGAGAAAGTTGATTGCTGTGCGACCAGCACACCAGCCATGAGTTTGTTTGAAGCTTTTAAATCAGCCTAATCATGTCCTTGGGTATATAATTTAAAATTTGTATCGTTGAAATTAATAATTTCAGTGGTTATGACCACTGTATAAATTCTATAATTTTTTGAATAATAATAATAGCGAGGAGTCGACAAACCGCAGTGGGACTCGTCAAATTAAAAATATTCAAATATTCAATGTTCATTTTATTTTAGTGAAGCTTATTAGTCATGCAAATGACTAAAATAAAACAACCGATACCAATAAGCGCCCATATTTTTTGAACATAAAGCAATAATTGTGACTCATTAATATGAATCCTGAGCCGTAATGGAGTATTTGTCTCGTTAGCTTTTAAAAGCAGTGTTTCTCAACATTTTAAAAAAAAAAAAAAAATAATAATAAATAAATAAATAAATAAAAACAAATTATTTATTTATAAAATTTATTCAATCATAAGACTTTGTTTTCTGGAACAAATTATTTATTTAAACTCAAGGCTAATAGATGACAAGGTTGTCTCATACGGCTCGGCCAATCAGAGCGAAGGCGGGAAATCGTCATCAAGAAGCCTAAATTTGAATTCTTATTTAACATATAGTATTTATCTCTCTCTGGCTTTTTACGATTTATATTTAAAAGTTGTTCATTTTAATTTTCTTTCATCATTTTTGATAGTTGAATATAAATTTTAAATTAAAATATTTAATTTTTCCTTTTACTTTCTCTTACCTATATAACAATATTATATAAGTAGAAAGTATTTTTTTCCGAATTGTCTTCATTTTTGTTTTACTTTCTATCCCGTATTTAATTAATATATTTAAAAAAAAAATTATTATTTTCTCTAGTGCTGAAAAAAACATTAATTAATATTTCAAAAAAATAAAAATGGAACATATTTTAAATAAAATAAATAAATTTATTATGACCCACTTAGAGGCACCAGTCCCCGGTGGCTAGGTCCAACAAACACAATACAAATTTAAATATAATAACAAATATAACAAAACAAAAGGGAAAAAAATAGAAATGTATAGTAAACGTCGCATTAGCCATCCCGACATTCGCCTTAAGTTGTTAAGGAAAACCTGGCCAAAAAACCTTAACAAGGATGGTATGACCTCTCTACCTAAACTATTTCATAATAAATAAATATTAATAGAATAATAGACAGGAAGAAAGGATGTCAGCCAAAGGGAGAGCCCCCTATCGAATAAAAATCTAATCCAGAAGGCGTTTCGGTTTTAATTAAATAAAGCCATCATCAGTTCTCAAGAGATTATTGGCTGTGCAAATGTTATATTTTTATATAATTTTGTATATGTTTATATAAAACAACACTCTCTGCATCCCAACCTTGAGCCAATAATCTCTTGAGAACTGATGATGGCTTTATTTAATTAAAACCGAAACGCCTTCTGGATTGAGATCTTTATTCGATAGGGGCTGTCCTGTTTGGCTGACATCCTCTCTTCCTGTCTATTATTCTATTAATATTTATTTCTTATGAAATAGTTTTCTTCTTTTTTTTTTAAGATTTTTTCTTCCCCTCGTCAGAAAGTTTTCTTTTCATTAAAGAAATTCTATTGGTAACTACTCTTTTGAGAATTAAAAAATTTTATTCTAAGTAAAACTCTTAATTTAACGAATGATTTTTCTAAAATTATAGGAATTTCCGTGCATTTTTTAAATACATATTTAGTTATTTTATTTACTATGTTTTTTTTTTTTTTTTTAAACTGCCTTTGTTATATTTTTTTTTTTCTTCATCTATTTTATCTTCTTCATCTTTTTTCTGTCTGCGAAATATTTGTTTGTAGACTTGAAGTTTCAGAAACCTTCTTCATTAAATCTTCCAATATTTCTTTTTCTTCCTTTTCTTTTATCTCGGGCCAATCGGGCTGATTCCCTCAGGAATTGGGTACATCACTTGGTTTTAAAAATAACGATGGAACAGCTGAAAAATTGATATATTAATAATAAATAAGATATTACTAAAATAAAAAGTAAAATTAGAATATCAGTGGAACATGGGCATAGCCTATAGTGAAAA
>JAKCPI010012415.1:0-21149 GCA_023213315.1 Euborellia annulipes | reverse complement strand
TTTGGAGTAAATACATCCTTGGAAGTAATGCTTTACTTAAAAAGTTTTTTTCAAAAATTTTGAAATTTTCAATTTTTTTGTTATATTATGATAAAATACTCTATTTTAAAAAGTTTTTATTCTTTGACATTTTTCGAAAACTGAATAGTTTTGAAATAATCACTGAAGAAATAGAAAATATTCGTTAATTTTGATAAAAAATCAAAACAAAATCATACAGGTGTCATTAAAAAAAGGGTAAATATAAACAAATTCATTTGTTTCTAAATTCATTTGTTTATATTTACCCTTTTTTTAATGACACCTGTATGATTTTTGTTTTGATTTTATCAAAATTAACGAGATATTTTCTATTTTATTCAGTGATTATTTCAAAAACTATTCAGTTTTCGAAAAATGTCAGAAATAAAAACTTTTTAAAATTATTTTATCATAATATAACAAAAAATTGAAAATTTCAAAATTTTTGAATCTTTTTAAGTAAGTACTACTTCCAAGTGATTTATTTAAAGTAAAGTTGATAAAAATCTAAATTTAGATTAGACATATACAAATTTCATCGATCTTTTGCTTTGGTCTTTTAAGCAATTGTGTTCACACGCACACCCAGACGTAATTCCAAGAATATACGAGAAAGTCTCGGGGAAGTCAATCCCCATATTTCTTTTTTATTATCAAAGAAAAAAATTAATTTCTACCATTTAAACAGAAAAGAGAACTGGAGGATTTATTAACTTTTTTATCGTTTGGTTTTTTCTCGTTAGATAGTGAATTATTAGAGACATTTTAATTAAAATGTGAAAATTTTGTGCAAGTGTCGGTCGTTTCATCAAAGACAACATATGCAAGGGAAGATAGAAAAGTCGAAAATAACTCCTTTTCCCAGGGGATCACTTCAATGTGCCTCTGGGATTCTTCTTCAAGTATCTTCAATTTATTATATTTATAATTACTTTCACTTTTTCTCTTTCACTTTTTTTAATTAAAAAAAAAAATGATTTATTCATAATCTGTGAGAATGAGACAAGTTATCACAATTAAGTATATGTTTATCATGGTACTTTGAACATAATTTTTATAATTGTAGTTGAAAAAAGCCCGATATTTGTTTATTTTGATATTAATATTTTCTGAGATCTAGAAGAAGGGGCGAAGCTCTTGGAGTGAAGGTGAAATGAGTCATACCCACATGTAAAATGTAAGAAATTAAAATTATTTTCTATATTATTATCAAAAAACATATATCAAACCTCCGGGTCAGTGGTAATTACCCACCTCCCCTCCCTTTTTTACTTTCTATTGGATTCATTAAACAATTCGATGTCAAGATTTTGATGGATATACCGTTTTGAGGTCCTATGAATTCAAAAAGTGGTTTTTGCAATATGGTCTCTGTGTGTGAACAAAATATCTCAAGAAGGAAAAGAGGTAGGAGAGTGAAATTTTATATTTAAGTTAGCCACCCCCAGAGACGTAACAAGAAGCTTTTAAACAAAATCGGCCAAAGAAGTACTAGTACTTTACTGAAGTGCTTTCACAAGTTTTTTTCGATTTTCTCAAACGATTTTGATTTAGAAACCAAATGGCTTAAATAAGAATGTCTGGACCCCCAATAGATATATTAAAAATACGAGTATCGTTTAAAGTCTTAAATGGTCTAAGTTGCCGAAAAGACTGTGTGAATGTGAGTGTGAATGAGAAAAAAGTGTGTGTTAAAAAAAAAAAAAAAAAATATTGGCGGAAACTAAATATATATCGACACAAAAAATATAGTGTGATAAGCACAGAACACAACTTTGGATTACCGAAGGTAAAGGGAAAGTTGTGTGCTGTGCGACCAGTCTAACAGATTTTTGTACTCCTTCCCTGATTGTATAGTTTTTTGACTCCGATGAATTCCCCTTTCCGTTCCAATAAGCAAATATGTTTCATTGTAAGTTCCTTTTTAATTAATTAATTAATTCTTTTTTTCAGTAAGCAAACGTAGAAGCATGATTCTAGGATATAGCTACTACGTACAGTGGGTTAGTGTTGGATGCATCATGTGCTCGACTGCACACATGCCGAGGCTGATAACGCGCCGGATAAACAAGCTCAGTGACAGAAGACCACTTGATCCCCCATGTGTGTACGGCGAAAAACAGTGAGTATTCATTTGATTCCATTCAATTCGCAGCTGGAATGATTTTTCGTGTGGAAATTAAAAAGAACAAGAAGGAAGATGAAGACAGGCAACAAGGAGAGAGAGAGATGAGAGGAAAAGAGTGAGTGCTTTGCTTTATCGGCTACTTCTCTAAGTGCAGGGCGGCAACTCAAAGGGCTTATCGGCATGGGCTCCTTGGGTAATTCGATCCCCCTTGGCCAGGACAGACAACTGGCCGCTTGTTCAACAGACAGTCTCCTTCTTTTTCATTTGCATTATTATCAGCTTCTCCCTCTTCACTTCAAATAACCTTTCATACTATACATTGTTTTGATTACTGGAATGAGATCCTTTTCATTTCGACTCAGGGTAAAAAGCGATAATGAAGATTTTTAAAAGATTAAAGATTTGAAATACTACTTCCGTGTGCCGGTCAAAATTTTTTTTTCGGCGGGTAGAGCAAAAGATGGTAAGTATTATAAAAAAAAAAAAAAAACGTGTGGGGGACCCCCGTCAGGAACGAGGGAAGTTCACTACGCCTTTCTTCAACTCCGAATATAATTTAATATGAATATTATTTAAAAAGAAAAGAATTATTTAATTTTAAAACAAATAAGCTGGTGGGGGAGGGGTAGGCGTGGCCTCGCCAAGGCTTCAGCAGCCTCGCCTTCCTCCGCCTGCGCTCGGGCACTGTAACGCATTTTGTTATTGCTGTTTTTTGTTACGTGCTGTTTTTCTATCTATTCACCCTACCATAAGCCGCATAAAAGAACTTCGTTCCAAAAAGATGATAATTTTTGGTCAGTTTGAAGTTTAGATCATGAATCCAATGTAAACATATTATCCGGTAGAAAAGTTTGAGTGAATATGGAAGGAATATTGAGGGATAGATTCACACAACTTTTCTTCTCTCTTTTCTAAGTTCATAAATCCCTAGTCACGATATCACGATAAAAATATTGTAATAAATATAGCAAATGTACGGACAGGATCTCGAAACATTTTTGGGAGGGACATTCTAAAATAAATTTTAATTTTTGTTTTGTAATTTTTTCATTTATAGGGCCTAGTTTAAATTTTCTTTATCTGGACTTCTTTATTTTTACAAGAAATGTGTCAGTTAAAAATGAAAAGATTAAAAGAATAGCTCGGTCTATGAATTAAATTTTATAAGTTAATAAATATATACGGTATATTATATATTTTCCTTTTCTTTATCAAATTTATATAAACTATATATTTTTTTTTAGATATATTAGAATCTAATTAATTACCTAACTCGTAATTTGTAAATTAAATGAAATTCAATTCCTCCCATACTGGATTGTATTTATTTCTGGCTCAATACAAAAATATTCCAATATTTTTCGTTTTTACTACAAAAATAAAGCAAATTAACGCATAATTTGAAAATTAGTCTCTAAATGAAGGACTTTATTTATTGTTGTAATAATTAATAAGGGATGCCGGCGCCAGGAGGGGTGCGTGGCAGCCTTCGAAATCGTCTGTCCGATTTCAGACTCTTGACTCCTGACCCTGAGGCTAATGAGACCCAGATGCCCTCGATTGGCTAAAACCTTACCTATAAAAAAAAAATCACTCCTCAATTTCCCCGCCTTTTGTTGAATTAAAATAATTGCCCCTTGTCAGCATGTTCATTAAAAAAATATATATTTCCTTTTAAAAAAATATTTACCAATAGATTTTTTTAAGAAAAAAATGAAAGACGTCTATTTAATAAAAAATTGAAAAAATTTTTATAAAGGAATCGTAAAATTTGCTAGACAAATTATTTAAAATAAATAAATAAATAATTGGCGCTTTTGGTAATTATTTATTCAAGAGGGAAATTAATAAGGGAAAAAAGAGAAAATAAAAACGGTTTATAAAAAATAACAGAAAGTAAAAATTATCATGCTAAGTTAACGAGTAGGTACAAAAGTGGGTTCTAGCCAGGCACTGCGTTAAAATCTCTATATCGACTAAGAACAACTTCCATAGTCATTATACTATATTTTGGGATTCATAACTGAGGAATGCAGCATGTCAACATGCCTCATGGCATCGTATTGTTCTTGAAAGAGAAGTGGGAAGGCTGATATGCAAAAGAAATGCGAGCCTTAGCTTGGATAACTTGGGTTCTGCGTCCATATATTCATAAATGTAGGCTTCTGAGTGATTGATCAAGTACAATTCTTACCATTGGAGTATCTCCGGGGAAAGTGGGAGGGGTTTGGGAGTCCCCCCCCCCTAGAGGGGCAATCCTGACTTGAACCCCTCCCCCATCAAAAATTTCTGGCTACGCCTATAAAATCTTACTAATAATATGATATACAATTAGCAGTTCGAAAAGCGAGTTTGAATCTCTGTAGATAAATGTAAATTAGAGATAAAATAAAGATTGAAATGCTGTCTTATAATAAGAGCACAAAATCAGAATCTAAACCTTTGAATGTACCACATCAAAAATAAATTATTTTGGAATCATTCTAGACATTGTAAACTATAATTGTTAATTCTTTCGAACATTATAATTGTGAATAAATTCTTAAGAAATTAAGGGTAATATGAAGGATCAAAAAGACATTTTACCGAAAAAACCCATTTGTTCGTTTATATACAGGGTGTCCGGTAAAGAATGGATAACCTTGAAATGTCTTATAGTATAACTTATGGCCGTTCAGAAAAAAATTGAAACAAAATATATCATAAGTAGTACCTAAGATATGATTTTTTTTAAAGAAAGGTCTAATTTTTTTACCTTGTTTCACATTTATGAACACTACGATCAGAAATGAAATGGATTCCATCGGTTTGTTGTTTATTTTATTATTATGCGCACGAACTATGCTAATGAGATGAAGCAGTGAATAGTATGACTAGCTATTGCACTTTTTTATTAAAAAATTAGCAAATTCCAATAATTAAAATCAGTGTTAAAACGACCACCTTACTATTTTATTGGAATTTGCTAATTTTTTAATAAAAAAGTAAAAGTGCAATAGCTAGTCATACTATTCACTGTTTATCTAATAGCATAGTTCGTGTATAATAATAAAATAACAACAAACCGATGGAATCCATTCATTTCTGATCGTAGCAAAAGTAAAACAGGTAAAAAATTAGACCTTTCAATTATCTTAGGTACTACTTATATTATATTTTGTTTCAAGCCGAACGGTCATAAGTTACTATAGACATTTCAAGGTTATCCATTCTTTACCGGGCAAAAAAATATTACGAAATCTTGATATTCAAGGTTCAGATAAGAATTATAAAAAAGGATGAGAGATTGGATTAAGTCCAGAAATGCAGAAATGATTTCATTTGTTCCCATTTGGCCTATTAATAACCGCGGGTGAGCTGTCAGAGAAGCAGGTGGGCTCCGCTCTGACACCAGTGTCAAGCTTCGCTGCCATTGCTGCCTCTAAGGTCCCGTGTGTCAACCCAAGTCAGCTTCCGAAAAAAGGAGTTAATTTTGGAATCGATTGCATAAAAATAAATGAATTTAGATAACTTTTTACAAGGATATGTAAAAAGCTACTAGATTTTTAAATTCTTCAGTCTTATTTTAAATGTTTAATTTTTTGTCTAATTAACTAACTCTGTTTGTCACTAGTATTACTAGCGAAGAACATTCTTTACTCAAATGCAAAACAAAAAATACTGCTAACTTGTTTCGGGAAAATTTTGAGACGGATCCTTTTAGGGACGTCATTTCAGTTTTTGCTCTGAGGGGAAAAAATTTTTTGTGCCAAACCTCGAGAGGAGATCATTCTAATCAACTAATCGGTAAAGAATTAATCTCACTGCCCGCACAGCACATAAGTTTTCAATAGTCCCATCTCCTATCTGGAGCTGTTCCCAGACGCCCGCAGCCCCCGAAAAACCTCTTACTATAATTTAAAGCAAAAGAGAAATATTTCTTAAAAAAATTGAACCTCATTGTTCCGCAAAATGGTCTGTGTTTCTATGTACCAGGGTATAAACAAAAAATCACAACTTGGAAAAGGTGTACGTGGATGAAATTTGATTTTCAAGTTAAATTGCCCCGTGAAAAAACTAAGCTTTTAAATAAAATTGGCCAATGTACTTTACTGATGTACTTTTTGAGATTTTTTTCGATTTTCTCAAAATTTGTTCTAACGATTTTGATAAAAATTAGATTGAAAAGCTACTTCGCAATATTGTAGCAAAAAAAGAGGTAATTTAAGAAAACTAAGTGTCATTGAAGATTTTTTCAAGAGACAAATATTACATTTTGCATTATATTAAATGTTTTGGGCATTCCGGTTCGGCATTTTCAGAATCCAGTCCCGTTTAGGCCTGATTAGCAAGACTCTACTGTATATTAATCGAGGTATATTTAGTATTTCAAAAATTAATGGAATGATAAAATTTGCACTAACGGGCATTTCAAGGATAGCTGGATTCATAAAAACGTAAAAATGTATAGTTTCACCTATCTGTCTTGAAATTTAAGACTTTTATTTAGGTCTAGCTTAATATGCCTAATCATTCGGAATACCGCTAGTGATCTGATATGATAATTTTTCTCAAAACTTCTTTCTTACTTTGTATCATTTTATAAAAATTTTGGATTATTTTAATTACATCTTTAATATGTCCAAATTAAAATTAGGAAATTAATAAACATTTTGTATATTCATTTAGATATATTATTTAATTTAAAATACAACTCAACCCCCTGTTTCAAAAATATTCATCGAGTGAATAAATGGATTTGACAGAAATGACAAAAATCTAAATGTAATTTTGTTTATTCTAATTGAATTAAATTTTGATTAACTATGTCTAAATAAACTGCTGAAGAAATTCGTTTTCATCTTATTAAATAATATAACAGTTAATTCCGAAAATTAATTTAGGGCACAAATCCAAAGAATCAATTTTGTTTAATTAAATAATTCAATTTAAATTTTTTTCTAATTAATTCCAATTAAATCTTAGAGAGAATAAAAAGAAAATTCACAATATTTGATATTTTATCGCGTATTCATAATTATACTTTTCAACTTTCTTTAGCTTAATAATTATTTTCATTTAGAAGATCTCTAAGAAGTCGACTGAAACTGACTTTTTTTTAGGAAAGAAGAGTTTGGGCCTGTTGATTTGCCTGATCTAGACCGTAACTAGGGGGTCCCGGGGAGGGGCCCAGAAGGCTTCCAGCCCCAAGAAAAATCTTCCAGGCCTCCCGGAGGATGGCTGGTCCCATGCCCCCCCCCCAGACAATTCCCTAGTTACGCCCATGGCCAGGTCATTTCCAGTTACAGATATTTGTCAAGATACCACTAGTATCTATCTTTGTTTGAAATATTTTTTTCAAATTTTATTATTGTAAATTAAAATTTGATCGGAAAATTTGTCAAGGAAAGTTGAAAACTCGAAAGAGGAAATACGAGTTGTTAAACTGAGGCTGTTTTTTGGCAGGCCAGAAATAATTGCCTCTTAGGAGCAAGTGTCTCTTTAGCGCGCCGTAAAGCCATCAGTCGGAAAATTTAACACTCCATTAATATAGATAATAACCATAAACCATCCGTTGAAGTTTTTCTTTGAACAAATCAAACTAGAACATTTTCAAATTAATCTGTGAAAAATAATTTAGTAAAAAAAGAGAAAAAGGGGAGAAGCTGTTAATATTTTTTTGTCTTTTTAATATCAAATAGTCCTATTGGAAAACCAGAAAACACGTTTAATTTTAAAATAATTTTTTAAGAGGTGATAAATTTATAAAAACATTTAAACTACTTGGAATATTCTTTTATGCTTAAAAGCAGGCATTTGGGTTGGAGATGGGGGAATTAAAAGGTCCTCTTTTAATGCAATGTTTATAAAACGGTCTTTGATATGACATTTTTTATATTATAGTATTAAATGAAAATAAACTGATGTGGGGAACACTTACCTGACCGTCTTTAATAAATAAAGTACTTTATTCTTGGAAATTTAAAGTTTTTAAAAAAGTAAATAGAATCCCCATTCCCAAAGGGGATATGAAATTTATTTTAAAGATTCGAAGTTCATAAACCAAAGCAATTTGCATTTCTCTAATTCTAACAAAAAAAAAAAATCAAATTCTTTGTAATAAAAAAATATTCTCCCTTTTGACTGTTCTAAGAGCTAGCCTAGCTCTTTCTATGGCTTGAACCCTGAGCTCCTTCCTCCCTTTGATAAACCACTGCATAAAGATCTATTCAGTCAAATTTGCTCTTATCTAAAATATAATGCAAAACTAAAAATCTGGTGTGACTGGCCGCATCAGATTTTTTTTGTGCCGAGATATATTTAGTTTCCCATAAAACCTTAGTTCCAAACTTGACTACTTGCATTTCATAAGTAAAAAGTAAAAAAAAGTCAATTGAAAATTTTCATAGACTCTGTGTATTTCAATTGCATTTTAAATGTTGACTGCTTGAAATGATTATTTTTCAAAATTTTAATCTTAAATTTGGATATTTTATACACAATAGAGACTCCTAAATAAATAAAAAATTTCATAATTGGAAAATTTTTTTTAAATCTGTACAAAGTTCCAAAGGGGACTAATAAAGACCCCCTTTTGAATCGAAATTAACATGCAAATCCCAATAGGGATTTAACATTGGCTCTATGGAAAGAAGAGCCGAAAAATGATTTAGAAAAATCTGAAATACAACAGTAAAGTGTGCTTCAAACAAACTTCAGGGAAAACTGAGTATATACATTACATTTTAAAGAGTATCTAAAACATAGTTGATTTTTGAATTTTAATCAAAATCGTTAGTCAATTTTAAGAAAAAAGGAAAAACTGATAAAGTACTTCGGTAAAGTACTAGTACTTTTTAGCCGATTTTCTTCAAAAGCTATTTTCATGCCTCAGACCCTGAGGTGCCTAACTTAAATATAAAATTTCAACTTCAAGGCTCATTTTCTTCACGATTAAAAATATCCATACAGACAACACAGACCAATTTGCGGGACCCACTTTTTTGGACTCAGGGGTCCGCAAAACGTATTTCCATCAAAATCTCAACATCGAATTTTTAACATGATCGCAATACTTTCTCTCTATATATCACATATATAGGTAAGAGAAAGTAAAAAGTAATTTTATTTTATAGTACAAATGAATACAAATGACAGACATACATTATACTAAATAAATCGATGAAAATTAATAACCAATTTAATTGCAAATTAAAATTTTTGAAATCTAGAAAACATTTAAAAGAGATGTCAAAGGAATTAAAAATATATTTAATTGTATTCTAATTTGTCCTTATTTTATTTAAACATAATAAACTGTCTAGAATAAATAGTTGATGTTTTTTTTAATAAATTAACTACTATGCCACTAATAAAATTTAAAAATACAAATAGGATATAATTTAGTTATTTAAATTATCACTCAAATGAAAATATTTATAATCAAAGTGCAATTAAAAAATTTAACTAGGGTAATTTGAATAAGATTTAAAGGTGCATAATTTTAAATAGAATTTTCTTTCAGAAGTTCTATTTTATTTATGGAATCATAAAAGTGAGAGCATAATATTTGCCACTCTTAAAAAAAATCATGTTTGAAATTTTGTAATGAGTGTTTTATAAATACCGTTATCTAAATTTTTTTATTAAGACACTTAGTTTTTATTAGACTTAAATAAAATTAATTTTTAAAGTTAAAAAAATATATAGTTTAAGAGTTATCCATACCAGAGATTAAAGAAATTCAGGCGGTAAACAGTGAAGTTTTTTTATCTTTGTTTTCATTTAGTCAAAAATATCCGAGCACCATAAGATGTCTTAAGAGTAGATATTTTCTTGAATAGTAATTTAATAATTACATTTTTTTTTTTCGGCATCTGACTTCATATAGACGTCATCCCAATTCTTCTGAAGCTGTGAGAAAAAATAAATTTAAAATCAATGATATACTGGTAATTTTTGTTCGAAGTTTGTGGCTGTGATGTGATTATAAGCCAAATTGGAATGCTCGAGGTTCAATAAAACTGCTAGAATAAGACGTTTCGGCCTGAATTTATTTGGCCATCTTCACTTATTGGAAATTATACACATAATGCAAACTGCACATATGATTGAACCACATATAATAAATAAGGATTAGCCCACCAGCTAGAAATGAACACAGGAGGAGGAGTTAGAGATAGGAAATGATGTAACTTCACAGGGTGCCGGTAGATAGATGGCTACGGCCAGAGGCCGGTTGGGTTTGAGGTGTGTCTTCGTGCACGGAAGCACCTCGGGTAAATAAACGGGAATTTACACATAATGCCAAGTGCACATATGATTGAACCAGGATTAAATTTATTTCCTTCATACAAAATTATATGTGGGTTTATTATTACTTGAAATTCCTATCGGTATCCCCGTTTATTTACCCGAGGTGCTTCCGTGCATGAAGACACACAGCTCAAACTCAACCTAGCCATCTGCCGGCACCCCGTGAAGTTATATCATTTCCTATTTCTAAATTCTCTTCTTGCGTTCATTTCTAGCTAGTGAACTAATCCTTATTTCTTATATGAGGGTACAATATAATAATATGTGCGGGTTTGCATAATGTGTATAATTTTCAATAAGTGTAGACGGCCAAATAAATTCAGACCGAAACGCTTTATTCTGGCAGTTTTATTGATCCTCGAACATTCCAATTTTGCTGATATCTCCATCCCTCTATCATGCTGGTAATTTTTTCAAACTTTATAAAATATGTGGTTATTTAGAAAAGAGAAATTGATAAATTTTTTTACTCAAAGTATAGATTTATTTATTGTTGGCAAAAAAATACCATCTTTTTAAATTTCCTTTTCAGAGATCGGGAAGAAATATTATAAAAATTTTCACATTTCGAAGTTACAGGAAAGGTCGCAGCAAAGATATCTTGGGGACTGAAATTTTTTGCTTCACATTTTGAAATTATATATTGTAGAAATAAGATGTTTTAAGAAAATGTTTTAAGAGGTCGTACGACATACCATCTTTCACGTTGGTGAAGGCAGAAATTTCGACATCTGAGGAAAGGACGTTTGTGAAGAGTTCGAAGTCGGTTCATGTCGTCGCCGCACCCTTCGCTATATGGGAAGAAACGTAGAACAAAGTATAATCAATTTTCTGTTACTTTCTCTACTATTTTACTTTCTCTTGCCTCTATATACGTTAATATATAAAGAGAAAAAGAATTGGATTCAGTCAAAAATTCAATGTCGAGATTTTATGGATATACACGTTTTGAGGTCCCCTGAATCCAAAAAAGTGGTTTTTGCGACATGGTCTGTGTTCGATTTTAAGCATGAAGGAATTGAGCTATGAGGCTGAAATTTTAAATTTAAGTTAGTCACCCCCCTGGAGCTGAAAATAAGCTTTTAAACAAAATCGGCCAAAAAGTACTAGTATTTTACTGATTCGCTCTGACGATTTTGATTAAAATTTAATTATTTTTTAAATGCTCTTTAAAATGTATATTCTCATTTTGCTCTCAAAGCTTTGCTTACCAAAGGTAAGAAAAAGTTATGTGCTGTGAGACCGATCACACCAGATTTTTTATTTTATTCTTAAATCAATTTATTAGGTTTGGCTGGGAATTAAATCCATGTTTGCAGGTATTTGTAAACAAATTTAAATTCTAACACTATTAATTTAGTTTTGTTTTGGAGAAAAAAAAATTAGTCGTTTATTCTGCCTAGTCTAATTATTAATTGCCTAAATCATGCAATTGATTATCCTATTAGCTTGGCATATTAAATTAAATACCAAATTTGATTCAATTATCCAATTATCAACCCATCCCGAGCGAATAATTTTTTTTCATTCATCATCTGTGAGAGATAATAATAATAATGTCTGGTTCTGGTCACTGGGGGGATCCCCCAATCCCCTTTTGAAACGTCAGGAGGGGACTCCTCACTATGACGGATGCGAGAACTAATCAGCTATAATCATTTCAGTTGCATTCCTTCGGGATTTTATTTATATCGCCAGAGACCGGGAGGAGGGTGACAATGAAATATCAACAAGACGCCCATCAGAGAAATTAATTAATTAGTACGAGATCAGAGAACAATCGTTGATTTAATGATCTCATTACCAGCAATTATACTATAATTCAATCAAAATAGAAAATCAACAGAAATAAATAAAAAATTTACTATTTATTCTTTCTTAAAATATTTACAACATAATTATGAAAGAGGCTTTAATTTTTAAGAATATATTATTAGGTTTCTTCCTAAAACCTAAAAATTACACTATATTATTGGGAGAGGTAGGGTGGGGCAGGACTTTAAAGGTTTAAGAGCCACCTCCTCGAAATTTCAAAATATAAAAATTATTATTATTATGGAAATTTTTAATTTAGGACTACATTTTGTATTATTTATTAAAAATATAAATATTGTACAACGTTTCACTTGAGTCGGAGCAGGAACATAGTACTTGTTTGGTAACGGGCGGCCCTGGTCAAACTCCTAAGAAAATATTTTCTAGTTACGGCCTCGAGGTCACCAATTCCGAGCTTTCGCCGCGCTTGGCATCGCTTAACCGCAACAGGGACTGTGCGGCTTCTCGGTGACCAGATCCCTCAGCCTCAACAAATAAGAATTAAACAATATATTTTAATTATTAAAACATATTTAGGCCCCCGAGTTTGGCATAGTAGGTGGCGCCTCCTATACCAAACGTAGCGGGTTCGGACCCAGGAAGTCCGATGATTTTATTTTATGCCATTTGGATACCAAATGGCTTAAATAGAAATGCCTGGACCACCAATTGAACGGTTATCGTTTAAAGTCTTAAATGGCCTAAGTTGCCGAAAAGACTGTGTGAATGTGTGTGTGTGAGTGTGAGTGTGAGTGTGAGTGTGAATGAGAAAAAGTGTTTTTTATTAAAAAAAAAAAAAAAAAATTTAAAATTTTGAAAATGTTCTTAATTTTAATGTTGACAAACTATTTTCAAAATTATTTTCTCTGATATAAATTGCATTTTAGAAGATTTTTTTGTGGTTCGTCGTCGTTATTTTGGCTTCAAAGTGCAGCCGGTGGGTTTGACACGCGCCCCGGTCATTGGACAAGACAGGCCCGTTTCCTGACCGCCGTCGTCGCCAGTTATATAAATACATCACCCTAACAAATGAAAAGGAAACTGAAAATTTCACACAAAACCATATGTTGATGTCAACATCATTTTCTTTCTAGATAGTAAAGGATGCCTGGTAAACTATATTTATGGTCTCTTAATAAAACAAAAAATTTTATACTGTTTTATATTTAACTATTAATTGCGAGTGAGAAAGTAGTCGATAGTGGTTGCTATGACGACGACAGGCAAACAAAGCCAGCTGGCTGCTTCTCAATGGCGGTAGTCGTGGTGCAGAACGAGAACAAGAAGAAAGGACGAAAGAAGATGACAGGAGGATCCGGAGACAATCTATGGCAGGACAAGGAAGTCCGTTTTGATCTTCCAGCCAGGTATTAAACACCTCTTTTTCATATTTGTTTTATTTCTATATTAATTTAGTCGAAAGATTAATCAATATCATATTAAGGTAATAAATTTGCAATTTATTTGTAGGAACTAAGGGGACACTTGGAAGTTTTAAGGTTGGCCAACATAAATGCAATGCTATTAAAACTGGGTTGAAACAAAATATCTTATTCCCTGATTACTATTGATATAATTTTAATTTATCTAAATATGAGATTTATATTGATGGTGGGCCAAATGTCCGCTGGCCCCTGGAAAAAGTCCGGTATCTTCAGCTTAAGCGGGGTATCAACGTTTGGCCCACTTTGAATACAAATCTCACATTTAGTTTAATTAATAATTCTGATCAGAGTAACAGACAAAAAATAAAATTTTAAGAAATCGGAGGTTTTTATTTTTTAGCTGCCCCTGCTCTTTTCACTATTCTAAAATTACATAGCCACTGAATTCATTAGCATTCTATTTAGTTTATAGAAAGAAAGCTCTTTTTGTTTATAAAATAAGTAGTGCTGAAAATCGGGATAGGTGATCCCCGAGAACCACGACTCTCGGGAAGTCATAGATATAATATATTTCAAAAATATACAATAAATTTGTAATCAAATGACCTTAGAAGCAAAAATGACTTTTTATAATAAAAAAATGTTTCGAAAAATTTTCAATATGAAACTAACTGATTTTTAATGAGAATTTTTTATTAAAAGAGAGTTTGAGAGTGATTGGACCTGAGCCAATATTAATGGCCTTCCCTTATAATTGAATCTAAAAATATTATATTTTTTATTTGTTAAAATTATTTATTTCTACAAATTATTTTACCTGAAGCATTGAAGTTCCCTTAAATAAGTTCTGAGAGAAGAAAATGTTCTCAGTAGCGTAGAATTAGACAGTTGTGCTTTCCAGATAGATTACTCAGCAGCAGTGTATTTTATATCAATCCAATGTAAGGAGAATAAAATTTAATCTTTTTTTTAAATTCACTTTTTTTGTTAATTCCAAATTTGGAAAGAATAGATCTATGAATAGAGAACAATGTTAATTTAAAGTCTTCAAATTTATTAGTTAATAATTAACTAGTAGCCGGAATGACGTTAGAGTTCCTTTTATTAATAGTTCTAAAAACTTTATTGATTTATGAAAGGTTCGTGAAAAGTAACATAAATATAAATTTATTTTATAAGATAAAAATACTTACTTAATAATTTAAGAACAAAGAATGCATCAGATTAAAATTGAGAAATATTGAATGCCTTTGGGACTGATTGTTGCCAAAGCATCAGGTGGCTAAATATTCTTTAAACTGTAAAAGATTTCACAATTAATTCAATTTGAGTGAAATTATGCCCAAGATTTTACCATAGAAAAAAGAATTATATATGTGTGAAACTTATTAGATTAAATAAAGAATATTAAAATAAATTACTAAATGGCATCATCACCATGTGATCATCACACTCTCTCCCGCTCTTAACTAGTCAAAATAATAATTAAATAAATTATACATTTTTTTAATTTGGCAAATATTAAAATGAAGCTAAAATTAAATCAAACAAAATTTGTAAAATAAATTATTTTCAATTTTTTGGAAAATAGTTTGTCAAATACTGTAGCAAGAGCCAAATAGAGTTATGATTTTGATTTCCCGCCCAACTTATTCGTTTTAAAAAAGGAACAGTCATATTTTTAATTTAAATTTTTTCTTTTTATGCTGATAATGACTAAATTAAAAAAAAAATTATTTCACTAGAGTAATTATAAAGGAAGGGTTGCAGAAGCAGACACTGGCAGCCAGATTTCTTGAAAGATTGAACATTGAAAGATCTCTCACCTGATGAGCATCATCACGCATAGCTCCCTAATGCAAATAATATATATTTACTTGACAATTATTGGGCCCTGAAGATGGCCTCTATCGAGACCGAAACGTCGGCCCAATAAAATATTTAAAGAAAGAAATCTGGCTGCCAGTCTCTGCTCAGGCAACCCTTCCTTTATACAACTCAACAGCCACAACTACATTACTAGAGTAATTAACAAATATTAGGCGGTCTCTGCATAGTATTATTTTTTTATTCTGAATGCATTTATTCGGGGCTACAAGTTGGACGTCCGATATTTATAAATATAGCTAATAAACAGACACCTGGCTGCTTGAATTGTCCAGTTAACTTGAATAGTAGATCGCGGGGGCTATAGCTGAGAAGTTGAATATGCATCCTCTTCCCTTTTTCTTAATTGTCCAGTTAACTTTGCTAGTCAGCAAACTCTCTTACCCCTTTAGCACAAAGGACGACAAAAAAAATTGATGGATTTTTTGAAGGTTCCTTTTTATTTTCTAAATAAATTAAATATATAAAAAAAAAAAAGAAAGAAATTATTGTAAAAATTTCAAAATTGAGATTTAGATGGAGATGGACCTTTAAAAGTTCCCCGAACCCAAAAAAAAAAAAAGGGGGACAGGGGAGGTGGGGGGGGGGGGGGGGGGGGGGGGGGGGGGGGGGGGGGGGGGGGGGGGGGTGAATTTAAAGTAAAAAAGAAAGGAAATAGAGGGAAGAAAATTAAATTTTAAATTTAAATAAAACACGGGACGGGAAAAAAAAAATAAATTAAAAAAAAAAAAAGAGTAAAAGAATTTTAGTAATTTAATTTTTTAATTTTTTTTTTATTTTATTAAAATAAAATCCAACGAAATGAATTAAAATAAAAAACAAAAATTTTTTTGTGGATAGTTTCTCAAAAAAATAATCTCGTCGTGCCGGCAAAAAAATTGAAGGAAACACACCTTTTGTGCGTGATAAAAAAAAAAAAGAAGAAAAATGGGGGAAAGAAAAAAAAAATAAAAATTTTCCCACAATAATAAAAAATTCAACATAATAAAAAAAATCCCCCCTACCGGGAACAAAAAAAAACACAACAAAAATAAAAAGTGAGAAGAAAAGACCACACCCAACTATCAACAAAGGAAAGAAAAAAAAGTGGGGTACAAGACAGTCACACCAGATTTTTTAATTTTTTGTTTGGCCTTTCTTGGTGAATTATTAAAGACTTGATGTTTATGCCTTAATGTTTTTTTATACTAATTTTTTATTTATTTAAGGTCTTTTTCGGCGACGGAGGCCATTTAGACCCCGTCTCTATTTATTTCAATTTAGCGGTAGCCAATTAAATTGAAATAAATTGTCGTATGAAACGGGATGCGAACCCGCGATCCTTGGTACAGAAGGCCAGCAAGCGACCCTCTATACCAAGGCCCGAGGGCTACTAATATTTCTAAATACCTATCATTTTGAATGACTTCTTGAAGCCTCCTGTTTTACAACTTTAATTTTTAATTTATACTTTTTTTATATATGAAGATTCCAATAATAGTTTCTTTTTTTTAGTCAATTAAAATTTCGCCCGGGTGAAAAACTTTTTGATCACTTGGATTCTATCGAAGATACCAAAGGCAACGGAGGCGATCGAGGTAGAATGATAATTACAAATCTACGTATAATTTGGCATTCACATTCCACGACTAAAATAAGTCTTTGTAGGTATGTAAAATCTAAAATATGAAAATTAGTTAAATTAAAAAAAAAATTAATTGTTCTAGCAATAGGATACAATTGTATTTTAACTGCGGGAACTAAAGTGGTAAATTCAGTAAGTTTAAGATTTATTTTTTTAATTTTTTTGGTTGTAAAATATTAATTTTTCTTATATTTTTTTTCTTCTGATTGTCTAGAAATTAAAAGGTTCATCTACAGCTCTTTATCTTCTCACAAAGTCGGATAATACTCGATTCGAGTTTATTTTTACTAATTTAATTACTGGTAACACCCGACATTTTACTTCTGTAATGGGAATCCACAAGTAAGTATAAATAATTCAAAATTCAATGGCCATTTGATATATTACATATATATATGTTTAATTACATAGAAAAAAATCTGTGATCACACAACTCTCTTACCTTCTAATCAAAGTTTGCTTTTCACCAGATTTTTTGTGTCATTATTTATTTCATGAATTCAAGATTAAAATTTATAAGTATGGGAAAATATTTATATTTTGATACATCAACCATTTCTCCCTATCTTTATGGAGTACAAGAGTAAAGTGGTCTTCAGAAGATTTCAATCACAAAATAGATATACATTTTAATAGAGAATCTAAAAAATAATTGATTTTAATTAAAAAATTGGAGCAATTGAGAAAATCGAAAAAAACTAAAAAGAATATAAAAATTTTGATTTTCAAAACTAGCCCTGGCACAAAAAAATCAACTCTTTAGATCAAACACACAACACACACCAAAACACTATCACCAAAAAACACAAACACAAAAAACAAACCCAAAAAAAAAGAAAAATTGTCAATATATTAAACTTGTTTTATCCAATAAAAGGCAAAGAAAAATCTTTAAAAATTAGGTAAATTTTTTTTTTTTACCTCATTTCTAGAGCATACAATTCCTCCAGAATATATAGAGAACTGAAACTACGTGGTGCAATAATAGAATCAAAACAATTGAAAATTTTACCTTTAGAACAAGTTTGTGCAACGGAATCAGGAGTTTGGAATTTAAGCAGTGACCAGGTACTGGTACTGATTTTGTATTAATTTTTTTAACTTAAACTTTCTCTTAATATAAATTCTGATATATTTTAGGGAAATCTCGGTATATTTATCATAACCAATGTGCGTCTTGTATGGTTTGCTGATATGAATGAGAATTTCAATTTATCGCTGCCTTATTTACAGATTTTACATGTAAATTGTTCTTTGAATCCTTGAATTTAAATTGATATATATATATATATATTTCTTTTTTACAATAATAGATACGGATTCGAGATTCAAAATTTGGCAAAGCTCTCGTAATTGAGTCTACTGATACGAGTGGAGGGTATGTTCTTGGCTTTCGAGTTGATCCACCAGAGCGTCTTCGGCAAGTACATAGCCAATTAGTAGCTCTTCATTCTGTTTATGGTAATGAGCCCATTTTCGGAGTCCAATATACATGGCAGGAACAGGTCAGTCAGTCATTAAATTATCTTTCAACAATGAATTTAATTTAATCCATTTTATAGCCTGCCAAGGAGGAGTTGACACCTATAAGGAAAGATGAAGATGACGATGAAATAGATCCCGAAAAAGAGGGATCCGTCTACCGTTGCATCAAATGCTGCCCTTCTAGCCTATTTTGCTGATGGTTCAGATAATACCAGGGATAGAACTCCTGTTTATTGTCCTTCATTAGGATTAGCAATTGAAAAACTTCGCCCGGGTGTTACAATCGACCAACTCTGGCAAGTTTTGGGCAACAATAAATAAAATATCATCAATATAGTTGAATTAAATTTAAACATTAAGGTCGGTTTAAATTTTATTCAGCCCAGGACAAAGAAATTTGACAATATATGTTGAATATGACGATTTATTTAAATAGCGTGTAAACCTGCCTTAAGATTAAACCGTCTGCATTGGCTTTTCATAACAAATTGAAATATAAATATCAACCGTAAAGAGAAACAAAAAATTTCTCCAAATGATTCCGTTTTGACAATGTTGATTTGCTTTTTATTTTCTGAAGATAAGTGTAATAGAATCATTTATGACAATACTAATTAACCCAAAATAAAAAATTAACATAAGAAAAATATATTATACAGACAGAATAGAGAGGTACTCTTCTGGTTACTTCAGTCTTATTTGGGATAGTCAAAGAAATGTTTATATTATATCTTTTGTATTAATTACCTTAAATCTAACAAAAATAAAATATATTAAAATAATGAGGCTCACATCTTTTGGGTAAGTGGATGGCGACCACGAGCTACCCGAGCTGGGACTGGCAGTTTTTCTGCTCTTTATATCGCCAGCTGAGAATCATAGTAACGAAAGTCCGAAATTCAACAATAGGAGAAAAGGCGTTTAAAAGTTTTGTAAACATACATTTAAATAGCCGGGCAACAAATAAATATGCCAAAATCAATATCAAAGAATGGAAATATATTTTCACCACTTTGGCATTCAAAAGAGAAGACGTTTTAACAACGTTTGCTAGGCTTAAATCAAAAATTGAATTTTCGGACTTTCGCCACTATGATTCTCAGCAGGCGATATATCTGTCTCTTCCTTCTATATTTTTAACAGGCGTCAAACCGTGCGACGGGCCGGCCTGTCCTATCCTTCCCGGTCGCAAAAGCACATGATAGGGGGAAATGGAGGGAAATAGTGAGGTCCGCTGACCCCGCACCGCTTGAATAAGGCGAGGATTGAAGAAAATAATGAAAAAGGAAAATGAAAAGAATTATTCTTCTTAAATTATTTTATTTTCGTTTTTCGATGTTTTCTTTTCGATTATAAGCATTTAGCTGCTAAGAATATCTATATAAATAAAAATTTACATTTGTTTAATATTAGCCCAGCCTTCTAGTAAGTTATATATATAAAATGTTAACTATTATTTGATTAAAAAAATTAATTTTTTGTTTTAATGAATCCCGAATGAGTTTCAAAAAATGGAATGTTGATTGAAAAATTTTATTTTATTTTTTCGAAAAATTAAACGAGAGTGTTAAAGTTAATCCTGGAAGCCGATGGTTGGTGAGTGAGAGAAAGAAACAAAAATATGAGGAACAACTTTATATTATAATTAAGCAAATAATTATATCATTCTAATGTTAGCTTTCAACGGTGCAAGAACCAATATATCTTGCATTAATGTTAGTAAGGTGTTAGGTCGACTGAAATCTGTATAATTATAATATAAAGCGAATCTCATATAATATGAGGAATGCTGTTTCTTTCTCGCACCCTTTCATCAATTAATTTAAACTTAATAAAAATTGTTTTTATTTTGAAATTATATAAAAATAATTTTTTTTTTAAATTAATTTTACACATTTGTATTTCTACCTAATGGATATTTACTTTTTCTAAAATTCCAATTGGTTTTTTTTTTTTCTATTAAATGATTTATTTAAATATATGGAAATATTCAAATCCAATGTAATTTAATAGTTTTATGATATATCCAAAATAGAGATAAGGACCTTAATTGGCCTATCTTAATATAGATCACCTTTTTTTGCTTCCACCCCTCCCGACACTTGCTGTTTTTTTTTTCAATATAATAATAACATTATTAATTTGGCTAATATTGTAAATATATTAAGAAAATCAGTTCTATTTATATCTGTATAAAAGAAAGCCCCGAAAAATAGACAATTATTTATTAACCTGTTAAATAAATGCTATCGTATTAGGCTTCCATTTTCTTTTACAAGGAAGAGTTTCAATAATGAGTATGCTCCAGATAGCGTCCGGTGAGATCTCGTTCGGTCATTGTAGGAACTCGAGGGTTTTCTCTCAGGGGTAATCGCCGCACCTGTCACGGTCAGCTCCTCACTAGAAAAATACACAATTATCAGTTAAAGGGATGTATTTATTATTTTAGGAATTATATTACCTCTTGTTTGGCCAAACTAAAGACATGGGTCTTTTTCGAGCTCAACTC
>JAKCPI010012414.1:0-20289 GCA_023213315.1 Euborellia annulipes | reverse complement strand
TTCTTTTTATTATCAAAGAAAAAAATTAATTTCTACCATTTAAACAGAAAAGAGAACTGGAGAATTTATTAACATCGTTTAGTTTTTTTCTCGTTAGATAGTGAATTATTAGAGACATTTTAATTAAAATGTGAAAATTTTGTGCAAGTGTCGGTCGTTTCATCAAAGACAACATATGCAAGGGAAGATAGAAAAGTCGAAAATAACTCCTTTTCCCGGGGGATCACTTCAATGTGCCTCTGGGATTTCTTCTTCAAGTATCTTCAATTTATTATATTTATAATTACTTTCACTTTTTCTCTTTCCTTTTTTTAATTTAAAAAAAATGATTTATTCATAATCTGTGAGAATGAGACAAGTTATCACAATTAAGTATATGTTTATCATGGTACTGAACATAATTTTTATAATTGTAGTTGAAAAAGCCCGATATTTGTTTATTTTGATATTAATATTTTCTGAGATCTAGAAGAAGGGCGAAACTCTTGGAGTGAAGGTGAAATGAGTCATGCCCACATGTAAAATGTAAGAAATTAAAATTATTTCTATATTATTATCAAAAAACATATATCAAACCTCCGGGTCAGTGGTAATTACCCACCTCCCTCCCTTTTTTTACTTTCTATTGGATTCATTAAACAATTCGATGTCAAGATTTTGATGGATATACACGTTTTGAGGTCCTATGAATTCAAAAAAGTGGTTTTTGCAATATGGTCTCTGTGTGTGAACAAAATATCTCAAGAAGGAAAAGAGGTAGGAGAGTGAAATTTTATATTTAAGTTAGCCACCCCCAGAGACGTAACAAGAAGCTTTTAAACAAAATCGGCCAAAGAGTACTAGTACTTTACTGAAGTGCTTTCACAGTTTTTTTCGATTTTCTCAAACGATTTTGATTTAGAAACCAAATGGCTTAAATAAGAATGTCTGGACCCCCAATAGATATATTAAAAATACGAGTATCGTTTAAAGTCTTAAATGGTCTAAGTTGCCGAAAAGACTGTGTGAATGTGAGTGTGAATGAGAAAAAAGTGTGTGTTAAAAAAAAAAAAAAATATTGGCGGAAACTAAATATATATCGACACAAAAAATATAGTGTGATAAGCACAGAACACAACTTTGGATTACCGAAGGTAAGGGAAAGTTGTGTGCTGTGCGACCAGTCACAACAGATTTTTGTACTCCTTCCCTGATTGTATAGTTTTTTGACTCCGATGAATTCCCCCTTTCCGTTCCAATAAGCAAATATGTTTCATTGTAAGTTCCTTTTTAATTAATTAATTAATTCTTTTTTTTCAGTAAGCAAACGTAGAAGCATGATTCTAGGATATAGCTACTACGTACAGTGGGTTAGTGTTGGATGCATCATGTGCTCGACTGCACACATGCCGAGGCTGATAACGCGCCGGATAAACAAGCTCAGTGACGACCACTTGATCCCCCATGTGTGTACGGCGAAAAACAGTGAGTATTCATTTGATTCCATTCAATTCGCAGCTGGAATGATTTTTCGTGTGGAAATTAAAAAGAACAAGAAGGAAGATGAAGACAGGCAACAAGGAGAGAGAGAGAGATGAGAGAAAAGAGTGAGTGCTTTGCTTTATCGGCTACTTCTCTAAGTGCAGGGCGGCAACTCAAAGGGCTTATCGGCATGGGCTCCTTGGGTAATTCGATCCCCCTTGGCCAGACAGACAACTGGCCGCTTGTTCAACAGACAGTCTCCTTCTTTTTTCATTTGCATTATTATCAGCTTCTCCCTCTTCACTTCAAATAACCTTTCATACTATACATTGTTTTGATTACTGGAATGAGATCCTTTTCATTTCATTCAGGGTAAAGCGATAATGAAGATTTTAAAGATTAAAGATTTGAAATACTACTTCCGTGTGCCGGTCAAAATTTTTTTCTTCGGCGGGTAGAGCAAAGATGGTAAGTATTATAAAAAAAAAAAAAAAACGTGTGGGGACCCCCGTCAGGAACGAAGTTCCTCACGCCTTTCTTCAACTCCGAATATAATTTAATATGAATATTATTTAAAAGAAAAGAATTATTTAATTTTAAAACAAATAAGCTGGTGGGGGGAGGGGTAGGCGTGGCCTCGCCAAGGCTTCAGCTAGCCTCGCCTTCCTCCGCCTGCGCTCGGGCACTGTAACGCATTTTTGTTATTGCTGTTTTTTGTTACGTGCTGTTTTCTGTCAATTCACCCTACCATAAGCCGCATAAAAGAACTTCGTTCCAAAAGATGATAATTTTGGTCAGTTTAGAAGTTTAGATCTTGAATCGAAATGTAACATATTATCCGGTAGAAAGTTTGGTGAATATGGAAGGAATATTGAGGGATAGATTCACACAACTTTTCTTCTCTCTTTTCTAAGTTCATAGTCACGATATCACGATAAAAATATTGTAATAAATATAGCAAATGAACGGACAGGATCTCGAAACATTTTTGGGCGGGACATTCTAAAATAAATTTTAATTTTTGTTTTGTAATTTTTTCATTTATAGGGCCTAGTTTAAATTTTCTTTATCTGGACTTCTTTATTTTTACAAGAAATGTGTCAGTTAAAATGAAAAGATTAAAAGAATAGCTCGTCTATGAATTAAATTTTATAAGTTAATAAATATATACGGTATATTATATATTTTCCTTCTTTTTATCAAATTTATATAAACTATATATTTTTTTTACTTTCTCTTACCTATGTATATATGTAATATATATATAGAGAGAAAGTATTGGATTCATGTCAAAAATTCGATGTCGAGATTTTGATGGATCTTCACGTTTTGAGGTCCCCTGAATCCAAAAAAGTGGTTTTCGCGACATGGTCTGTCTGTGTGTGTGTCTGTGTGTCTGTGTTCACTTTTAAGCATGAAGGAATTGAGCTATGAGGCTGAAATTTTATATTTAAGTTAAACATCCCCCGGGACCGGAAAAATAAGCTTTTAATCAAAATCGGCCAAAGAGTACTAGTACTTTACTGATGTACTTTTTCAGTTTTTTTCGATTTTCTCAAAATTTGCTCCAACGATTTTTTTTAAAATTCAAAAATCAATTATTTGTTAGATTCTCTATAAAATGTATATTCTCATTTTGTGATTGAAATCTTCTGAAGACCACTTTACTCTTGTTCTCCATAGAAAAGATAGGAGAAATGGTTGCCATGGTAACAAAATATAAATATTTTCCCATACTTATAAATTTTACATCTTGAAAATCGAATGTACCGTACTGTCGGATACTAAATACATGTCGACACAAAAAATCTGGTGTGACAAGCACAGTACACAACTTTCGATTACCGAAGGTAAGAGAAAGTTGTGTGCTGTGCGCCAGTCACACCAGATTTTTTAGATAAAGTGGTTATTAGAAAATTAATTAATTACCTAACTCGTAATTTGTAAATTAAATGAAATTCAATTCCTCCCATACTGGATTGTATTTATTTCTGGCTCAATACAAAAATATTCCAATATTTTTCGTTTTTACTATTTCAAAAATAAAGCAAATTAACGCATAATTTGAAAATTAGTCTCTAAATGAAGGACTTTATTTATTGTTGTAATAATTAATAAGGGATGCCGGCGCCAGGAGGGGTGCGTGGCAGCCTTCGAAATCGTCTGTCCGATTTCAGACTCTTGACTCCTGTCCCTGAGGCTAATGAGACCCAGATGCCCTCAATTGGCTAAAACCTTACCTATAAAAAAAATCACTCCTCAATTTCCGCCTTGTTGAATTAAAATAATTGCCCCTTGTCAGCATGTTCATTAAAAAAATATATATTTCCTTTTAAAAAAATATTTACTAATAGATTTTTTTAAGAAAAAATGAAAGACGTCTATTTAATAAAAAATTGAAAAAATTTTTATAAAGGAATCGTAAAATTTGCTAGACAAATTATTTAAAATAAATAAATAAATAATTGCCGCTTTTGGTAATTATTTATTCAAGAGGGAAATTAATAAGGGAAAAAAAGAGAAAATAAAAACGGTTTATAAAAAATAACAGAAAGTAAAAATTATCATGCTAAGTTAACGAGTAGATACAAAAGTGGGTTCTAGCCAGACACTGCGTTAAAATCTCTATATCGACTAAGAACAACTTCCATAGTCATTATACTATATTTTGGGATTCATAACTGAGGAATGCAGCATGTCAACATGCCTCATGGCATCGTATTGTTCTTGAAAGAGAAGTGGGAAGGCTGATATGCAAAAGAAATGCGAGCCTTAGCTTGGATAACTTGGGTTCTGCGTCCATATATTCATAAATGTAGGCTTCTGAGTGATTGATCAAGTACAATTCTTACCATTGGAGTATCTCCGGGGGAAAGTGGGAGGTTTGGGAGCTCCCCCCCCCCCCCCTAGAGGGGCAATCCTGACTTGAACCCCTCCCCCCATCAAAAATTTCTGGCTACGCCTATAAATCTTACTAATAATATGATATACAATTAGCAGTTCGAAAAGCGAGTTTGAATCTCTGTAGATAAATGTAAATTAGAGATAAAATAAAGATTGAAATGCTGTCTTATAATAAGAGCACAAAATCAGAATCTAAACCTTTGAATGTATCACATCAAAAATAAATTATTTTGGAATCATTCTAGACATTGTAAACTATAATTGTTAATTCTTTCGAACATTATAATTGTGAATAAATTTTTAAGAAATTAAGGGTAATATGAAGGATCAAAAAGACATTTTACCGAAAAAACCCATTGTTCGTTTATATATTATGTAAAATCTTGATATTCAAGGTTAAGATAAGAATTATAAAAAAGGATGAGAGATTGGATTAAGTCCAGAAATGCAGAAATGATTTCATTTGTTCCCATTTGGCCTATTAATAACCGCGGGTGAGCTGTCAGAGAAGCAGGTGGGCTCCGCTCTGACACCAGTGTCAAGCTTCGCTGCCATTGCTGCCTCTAAGGTCCCGTGTGTCAACCCAAGTCAGCTTCCGAAAAAAGGAGTTAATTTTGGAATCGATTGCATAAAAATAAATTAATTTAGATAACTTTTTACAAGGATATGTAAAAAGCTACTAGATTTTTAAATTCTTCAGTCTTATTTTAAATGTTTAATTTTTTGTCTAATTAACCAACTCTGTTTGTCACTAGTATTACTAGCGAAGAACATTCTTTACTCAAATGCAAAACAAAAAATACTGCTAACTTGTTTCGGGAAAATTTTGAGACGGATCCTTTTAGGGACGTCATTTCAGTTTTTGCTCTGAGGGAGAAAAAATTTTTTGTGCCAAACCTCGAGAGGAGATCATCTAATCAACTAATCGGTAAAGAATTAATCTCACTGCCCGCACAGCACATAAGTTTTCAATAGTCCCATCTCCTATCTGGAGCTGTTCCCAGACGCCCGCAGCCAGCCCCCGAAAAACCTCTTACTATAATTTAAAGCAAAAAGAGAAATATTTCTTAAAAAAATTGAACCTCATTGTTCCGCAAAATGGTCTGTGTTTCTATGTACCAGGGTATAAACAAAAAATCACAACTTGGAAAAGGTGTACGTGGATGAAATTTGATTTTCAAGTTAAATTGCCCCGTGAAAAAACTAAGCTTTTAAATAAAATTGGTCAATGTACTTTACTGATGTACTTTTTGAGATTTTTTTCGATTTTCTCAAAATTTGTTCTAACGATTTTGATAAAAATTAGATTGAAAAGCTACTTCGCAATATTGTAGCAAAAAAAGAGGTAATTTAAGAAAACTAAGTGTCATTGAAGATTTTTTCAAGACAAATATTACATTTTGCATTATATTAAATGTTTTGGGGATTCCGGTTCGGCATTTTCAGAATCCAGTCCCGTTTAGGCCTGATTAGCAAGACTCTACTGTATATTAATCGAGGTATATTTAGTATTTCAAAAATTAATGGAATGATAAAATTTGCACTAACGGGCATTTCAAGGATAGCTGGATTCATAAAAACGTAAAAATGTATAGTTTCACCTATCTGTCTTGAAATTTAAGACTTTTATTTAGGTCTAGCTTAATATGCCTAATCATTCGGAATACCGCTAGTGATCTGATATGATAATTTTTCTCAAAACTTCTTTCTTACTTTGTATCATTTTATAAAAATTTTGGATTATTTTAATTACATCTTTAATATGTCCAAATTAAAATTAGGAAATTAATAAACATTTTGTATATTCATTTAGATATATTATTTAATTTAAAATACAACTCAACCCCCTGTTTCAAAAATATTCATCGAGTGAATAAATGGATTTGACAGAAATGACAAAAATCTAAATGTAATTTTGTTTATTCTAATTGAATTAAATTTTGATTAACTATGTCTAAATAAACTGCTGAAGAAATTCGTTTTCATCTTATTAAATAATATAACAGTTAATTCCGAAAATTAATTTAGGGCACAAATCCAAAGAATCAATTTTGTTTAATTAAATAATTCAATTTAAATTTTTTTCTAATTAATTCAAATTAAATCTTAGAGAGAATAAAAAAGAAAATTCACAATATTTGATATTTTATCGCATATTCATAATTATACTTTTCAACTTTCTTTAGCTTAATAATTATTTTCATTTAGAAGATCTCTAAGAAGTCGACTGAAACTGACTTTTTTTTAGGAAAGAAGAGTTTGGGCCTATTGATTTGCCTGATCTAGACCGTAACTAGGGGGGTCCCGGGGGAGGGGCCCAGAAGGCTTCCAGCCCCAAGAAAAATCTTCCAGGCCTCCCGGAGGATGGCTGGTCCCATGCTCCCCCCCCCGGCAATTCCCTAGTTACGCCCATGGCCAGGTCATTTCCAGTTACAGATATTTGTCAAGATACCACTAGTATCTATCTTTGTTTGAAATATTTTTTTCAAATTTTATTATTGTAAATTAAAATTTGATCGGAAAATTTGTCAAGGAAAGTTGAAAACTCGAAAGAGGAAATACGAGTTGTTAAACTGAGGCTGTTTTTTGGCAGGCCAGAAATAATTGCCTCTTAGGAGCAAGTGTCTCTTTAGCGCGCCGTAAAGCCATCAGTCGGAAAATTTAACACTCCATTAATATAGATAATAACCATAAACCATCCGTTGAAGTTTTTCTTTGAACAAATCAAACTAGAACATTTTCAAATTAATCTGTGAAAAATAATTTAGTAAAAAAAGAAAAAAGGGGAGAAGCTGTTAATATTTTTTTGTCTTTTTAATATCAAATAGTCCTATTGGAAAACCAGAAAACACGTTTAATTTTAAAATAATTTTTTAAGAGGTGATAAATTTATAAAACTACTTGGAATATTCTTTTATGCTTAAAAGCAGGCATTTGGGTTGGAGATGGGGGAATTAAAAGGTCCTCTTTTAATGCAATGTTTATAAAACGGTCTTTGATATGACATTTTTTATATTATAGTATTAAATGAAAATAAACTGATGTGGGGAACACTTACCTGACCGTCTTTAATAAATAAAGTACTTTATTCTTGGAAATTTAAAGTTTTTAAAAAAGTAAATAGAATCCCCATTCCCAAAGGGGATATGAAATTTATTTTAAAGATTCGAAGTTCATAAACCAAAGCAATTTGCATTTCTCTAATTCTAACAAAAAAAAAAAAATCAAATTCTTTGTAATAAAAAAATATTCTCCCTTTTGACTGTTCTAAGAGCTAGCCTAGCTCTTTCTATGGCTTGAACCCTTGAGCTCCTTCCTCCCTTTGATAAACCACTGCATAAAGATCTATTCAGTCAAATTTGCTCTTATCTAAAATATAATGCAAAACTAAAAATCTGGTGTGACTGGCCGCATCAGATTTTTTTTTGTGCCGAGATATATTTAGTTTCCCATAAAACCTTAGTTCCAAACTTGACTACTTGCATTTCATAAGTAAAAAGTAAAAAAAAGTCAATTGAAAATTTTCATAGACTCTGTGTATTTCAATTGCATTTTAAATGTTGACTGCTTGAAATGATTATTTTTCAAAATTTTAATCTTAAATTTGGATATTTTATACACAATAGAGACTCCTAAATAAATAAAAAATTTCATAATTGGAAAATTTTTTTTTAAATCTGTACAAAGTTCCAAAGGGGACTAATAAAGACCCCCTTTTGAATCGAAATTAACATGCAAATCCCAATAGGGATTTAACATTGGCTCTATGGAAAGAAGAGCCGAAAAATGATTTAGAAAAATCTGAAATACAACAGTAAAGTGTGCTTCAAACAAACTTCAGGGAAAACTGAGTATATACATTACATTTTAAAGAGTATCTAAAACATAGTTGATTTTTGAATTTTAATCAAAATCGTTAGTCAATTTTAAGAAAAAAGAAAAAACTGATAAAGTACTTCGGTAAAGTACTAGTACTTTTTAGCCGATTTTCTTCAAAAGCTATTTTCATGCCTCAGACCCTGAGGTGCCTAACTCAAGGGCGTCCGCAGGATTTTTTGCAGGGGGGCAAGTCACTTCCAGATAAGTTAAAAAAAACGTATTTTGAAATTAATAATGTTATACATCTCTTAGTATTTAAAGCTTTCTCACCGTGGCAAGGTGGATGCATACTGTGAAAGGTTTTTTTTGTATTTTTTTTTTTTTTAGTTTTATACATTTTTTTGTATCATTTTAATTTTCCAGGGGGGGGGGGGGGCAAGTGCCTGGTTGCCCCCCCCCCTGCGGACGCCCATGGCCTAACTTAAATATAAAATTTCAACTTCAAGGCTCATTTTCTTCACGATTAAAAATATCCATACAGACAACACAGACCAATTTGCGGGACCCACTTTTTTGGACTCAGGGGTCTGCAAAACGTATTTCCATCAAAATCTCAACATCGAATTTTTAACATGATCGCAATACTTTCTCTCTATATATCACATATATAGGTAAGAGAAAGTAAAAAGTAATTTTATTTTATAGTACAAATGAATACAAATGACAGACATACATTATACTAAATAAATCGATGAAAATTAATAACCAATTTAATTGCAAATTAAAATTTTTGAAATCTAGAAAACATTTAAAAGAGATCTCAAAGGAATTAAAAATATATTTAATTGTATTCTAATTTGTCCTTATTTTATTTAAACATAATAAACTGTCTAGAATAAATAGTTGATGTTTTTTTTAATAAATTAACTACTATGCCACTAATAAAATTTAAAAATACAAATAGGATATAATTTAGTTATTTAAATTATCACTCAAATGAAAATATTTATAATCAAAGTGCAATTAAAAAATTTAACTAGGGTAATTTGAATAAGATTTAAAGGTACATAATTTTAAATAGAATTTTCTTTCAGAAGTTCTATTTTATTTTTGGAATCATAAAAGTGAGAGCATAATATTTGCCACTCTTAAAAAAAATCATGTTTGAAATTTTGTAATGAGTGTTTTATAAATACCGTTATCTAAATTTTTTTATTAAGACACTTAGTTTTTATTAGACTTAAATAAAATTAATTTTTAAAGTTAAAAAAATATATAGTTTAAGAGTTATCCATACCAAAGATTAAAGAAATTCAGGCGGTAAACAGTGAAGTTTTTTTATCTTTGTTTTCATTTAGTCAAAAATATCCGAGCACCATAAGATGTCTTAAGAGTAGATATTTTCTTGAATAGTAATTTAATAATTACATTTTTTTTTTTCGGCATCTGACTTCATATAGACGTCATCCCAATTCTTCTGAAGCTGTGAGAAAAAATAAATTTAAAATCAATGATATACTGGTAATTTTTGTTCGAAGTTTGTGGCTGTGATTAGGGATGAAACGATACCACTGAGGTATCGATACTTTTACTCGATACAGGTATCGGTCGCAAAGTATCGAGTACCTACTCGGTATCGATTGAAAAGTACCGATACTTACTCGTATCGGTCAATTTTTTCGTACAATTAAAGATAAACAAAAACATCAGTAAGCACTGATATTATCAAGATTCGCAGGAACTTTGCAGCCAAGAGATTAAAGCTGACGTTTCGGTCGCCAATCACGATCTTCATCATCGGAGACCTCCGAGTAGCAAGTATATGATAATATTTTGGTACATATCAAAGTAAAAAGAAATTAAATTGTATATTTAATTGCAATGAATATTAAAATACCGAAGATCGTGTATAATTGACAATATTTGCCCTGATGAAGGTCGTGATTGGCGACCGAAAAGTCGGCAAATAGAAATTAAATAAATATTTTTTATTTAATCTCCTGGCCGCAAAGTCCCTGCGAATCTTGATTAAATCTCCACAGGCATAAAACATCACGTTCTTGAAAAAAAAAAAAAATTACGACTAAGAAAAAATTCAGTTTTAGAGGTACCTACTACCCAAAAAGAATAATTTTTCAAGATGTTTCCCTGTTAAACACTCCTATAATAAAAATTAAAATACAGCGGTACAAATCATTCTACTTATTTCTATTGTAAATAAGAAAAAATATACGTAAATGTTCTTCCGACCTAACTAATCATCGCGTACATGGACCGAGTATCAATACGAGTATTTTTGACCGATACTTACTTGGTACTCGATTCCAAAGTATCGAATCCAAAATTACTTGGTATCGAAAGAAAAGTATCGAGTAAGTACTTGTATTTACTCGTATCGTTTCATCCCTAGCTGTGATGTGATTATAAGCCAAATTGGAATGCTCGAGGTTCAATAAAACTGCTAGAATAAGACGTTTCGGCCTGAATTTATTTGGCCATCTTCACTTATTGGAAATTATACACATAATGCAAACTGCACATATGATTGAACCACATATAATAAATAAGGATTAGCCCACCAGCTAGAAATGAACACAGGAGGAGGAGTTAGAGATAGGAAATGATGTAACTTCACAGGGTGCCGGTAGATAGATGGCTACGGCCAGAGGCCGGTTGGGTTTGAGGTGTGTCTTCGTGCACGGAAGCACCTCGGGTAAATAAACGGGAATTTACACATAATGCCAAGTGCACATATGATTGAACCAGGATTAAATTTATTTCCTTCATACAAAATTATATGTGGGTTTATTATTACTTGAAATTCCTATCGGTATCCCCGTTTATTTACCCGAGGTGCTTCCGTGCATGAAGACACACAGCTCAAACTCAACCTAGCCATCTGCCGGCACCCCGTGAAGTTATATCATTTCCTATTTCTAAATTCTCTTCTTGCGTTCATTTCTAGCTAGTGAACTAATCCTTATTTCTTATATGAGGGTACAATATAATAATATGTGCGGGTTTGCATAATGTGTATAATTTTCAATAAGTGTAGACGGCCAAATAAATTCAGACCGAAACGCTTTATTCTGGCAGTTTTATTGATCCTCGAACATTCCAATTTTGCTGATACTCCATCCCTCTATCATGCTGGTAATTTTTTCAAACTTTATAAAATATGTGGTTATTTAGAAAAGAGAAATTGATAAATTTTTTTACTCAAAGTATAGATTTATTTATTGTTGGCAAAAAAATACCATCTTTTTAAATTTCCTTTTCAGAGATCGGGAAGAAATATTATAAAAATTTTCACATTTCGAAGTTACAGGAAAGGTCGCAGCAAAGATATCTTGGGGACTGAAATTTTTTGCTTCACATTTTGAAATTATATATTGTAGAAATAAGATGTTTTAAGAAAATGTTTTAAGAGGTCGTACGACATACCATCTTTCACGTTGGTGAAGGCAGAAATTTCGACATCTGAGGAAAGGACGTTTGTGAAGAGTTCGAAGTCGGTTCATGTCGTCGCCGCACCCTTCGCTATATGGGAAGAAACGTAGAACAAAGTATAATCAATTTTCTGTTACTTTCTCTACTATTTTACTTTCTCTTGCCTCTATATACGTTAATATATAAAGAGAAAAAGAATTGGATTCAGTCAAAAATTCAATGTCGAGATTTTATGGATATACACGTTTTGAGGTCCCCTGAATCCAAAAAAAGTGGTTTTTGCGACATGGTCTGTGTTCGATTTTAAGCATGAAGGAATTGAGCTATGAGGCTGAAATTTTAAATTTAAGTTAGTCACCCCCCTGGAGCTGAAAATAAGCTTTTAAACAAAATCGGCCAAAAAGTACTAGTATTTTACTGATTCGCTCTGACGATTTTGATTAAAATTTAATTATTTTTTAAATGCTCTTTAAAATGTATATTCTCATTTTGCTCTCAAAGCTTTGCTTACCAAAGGTAAGAAAAAGTTATGTGCTGTGAGACCGATCACACCAGATTTTTTATTTTATTCTTAAATCAATTTATTAGGTTTGGCTGGGAATTAAATCCATGTTTGCAGGTATTTGTAAACAAATTTAAATTCTAACACTATTAATTTAATTTTGTTTTGGAGAAAAAAAAATTAGTCGTTTATTCTGCCTAGTCTAATTATTAATTGCCTAAATCATGCAATTGATTATCCTATTAGCTTGGCATATTAAATTAAATACCAAATTTGATTCAATTATCCAATTATCAACCCATCCCGAGCGAATAATTTTTTTTTCATTCATCATCTGTGAGAGATAATAATAATAATGTCTGGTTCTGGTCACTGGGGGATCCCCCAATCCCCTTTTGAAACGTCAGGAGGGGACTCCTCACTATGACGGATGCGAGAACTAATCAGCTATAATCATTTCAGTTGCATTCCTTCGGGATTTTATTTATATCGCCAGAGACCGGGAGGAGGGTGACAATGAAATATCAACAAGACGCCCATCAGAGAAATTAATTAATTAGTACGAGATCAGAGAACAATCGTTGATTTAATGATCTCATTACCAGCAATTATACTATAATTCAATCAAAATAGAAAATCAACAGAAATAAATAAAAAATTTACTATTTATTCTTTCTTAAAATATTTACAACATAATTATGAAAGAGGCTTTAATTTTTAAGAATATATTATTAGGTTTCTTCCTAAAACCTAAAAATTACACTATATTATTGGGAGAGGTAGGGTGGGGCAGGACTTTAAAGGTTTAAGAGCCACCTCCTCGAAATTTCAAAATATAAAAATTATTATTATTATGGTAATTTTTAATTTAGGACTACATTTTGTATTATTTATTAAAAATATAAATATTGTACAACGTTTCACTTGAGTCGGAGCAGGAACATAGTACTTGTTTGGTAACGGGCGGCCCTGGTCAAACTCCTACGAAAATATTTTCTAGTTACGGCCTCGAGGTCACCAATTCCGAGCTTTCGCCGCGCTTGGCATCGCTTAACCGCAACAGGGACTGTGCGGCTTCTCGGTGACCAGATCCCTCAGCCTCAACAAATAAGAATTAAACAATATATTTTAATTATTAAAACATATTTAGGCCCCCGAGTTTGGCATAGTAGGTGGCGCCTCCTATACCAAACGTAGCGGGTTCGGACCCAGGAAGTCCGATGATTTTATTTTATGCCATTTGGATACCAAATGGCTTAAATAGAAATGCCTGGACCACCAATTGAACGGTTATCGTTTAAAGTCTTAAATGGCCTAAGTTGCCGAAAAGACTGTGTGAATGTGTGTGTGTGAGTGTGAGTGGGAGTGTGAATGAGAAAGTGTTTTTTATTAAAAAAAAAAAAAAAAATTTAAAATTTTGAAAATGTTCTTAATTTTAATGTTGACAAACTATTTTCAAAATTATTTTCTCTGATATAAATTGCATTTTAGAAGATTTTTTTGTGGTTCGTCGTCGTTATTTTGGCTTCAAAGTGCAGCCGGTGGGTTTGACACGCGCCCCGGTCATTGGACAAGACAGGCCCGTTTCCTGACCGCCGTCGTCGCCAGTTATATAAATACATCACCCTAACAAATGAAAAGGAAACTGAAAATTTCACACAAAACCATATGTTGATGTCAACATCATTTTCTTTCTAGATAGTAAAGGATGCCTGGTAAACTATATTTATGCTCTCTTAATAAAACAAAAAATTTTATACTGTTTTATATTTAACTATTAATTGCGAGTGAGAAAGTAGTCGATAGTGGTTGCTATGACGACGACAGGCAAACAAAGCCAGCTGGCTGCTTCTCAATGGCGGTAGTCGTGGTGCAGAACGAGAACAAGAAGAAAGGACGAAAGAAGATGACAGGAGGATCCGGAGACAATCTATGGCAGGACAAGGAAGTCCGTTTTGATCTTCCAGCCAGGTATTAAACACCTCTTTTTCATATTTGTTTTATTTCTATATTAATTTAGTCGAAAGATTAATCAATATCATATTAAGGTAATAAATTTGCAATTTATTTGTAGGAACTAAGGGGACACTTGGAAGTTTTAAGGTTGGCCAACATAAATGCAATGCTATTAAAACTGGGTTGAAACAAAATATCTTATTCCCTGATTACTATTGATATAATTTTAATTTATCTAAATATGAGATTTATATTGATGGTGGGCCAAATGTCCGCTGGCCCCTGGAAAAAGTCTGGTATCTTCAGCTTAAGCGGGGCATCAACGTTTGGCCCACTTTGAATACAAATCTCACATTTAGTTTAATTAATAATTCTGATCAGAGTAACAGACAAAAAATAAAATTTTAAGAAATCGGAGGTTTTTATTTTTTAGCTGACCCTGCTCTTTTCACTATTCTAAAATTACATAGCCACTGAATTCATTAGCATTCTATTTAGTTTATAGAAAGAAAGCTCTTTTTGTTTATAAAATAAGTAGTGCTGAAAATCGGGATAGGTGATCCCCGAGAACCACGACTCTCGGGAAGTCATAGATATAATATATTTCAAAAATATACAATAAATTTGTAATCAAATGACCTTAGAAGCAAAAATGACTTTTTATAATAAAAAAATGTCTCGAAAAATTTTCAATATGAAACTAACTGATTTTTAATGAGAATTTTTTATTAAAAGAGAGTTTGAGAGTGATTGGACCTGAGCCAATATTAATGGCCTTCCCTTATAATTGAATCTAAAAATATTATATTTTTTATTTGTTAAAATTATTTATTTCTACAAATTATTTTACCTGAAGCATTGAAGTTCCCTTAAATAAGTTCTGAGAGAAGAAAATGTTCTCAGTAGCGTAGAATTAGACAGTTGTGCTTTCCAGATAGATTACTCAGCAGCAGTGTATTTTATATCAATCCAATGTAAGGAGAATAAAATTTAATCTTTTTTTTAAATTCACTTTTTTTTGTTAATTCCAAATTTGGAAAGAATAGATCTATGAATAGAGAACAATGTTAATTTAAAGTCTTCAAATTTATTAGTTAATAATTAACTAGTAGCCGGAATGACGTTAGAGTTTCTTTTATTAATAGTTCTAAAAACTTTATTGATTTATGAAAGGTTCGTGAAAAGTAACATAAATATAAATTTATTTTATAAGATAAAAATACTTACTTAATAATTTAAGAACAAAGAATGCATCAGATTAAAATTGAGAAATATTGAATGCCTTTGGGACTGATTGTTGCCAAAGCATCAGGTGGCTAAATATTCTTTAAACTGTAAAAGATTTCACAATTAATTCAATTTGAGTGAAATTATGCCCAAGATTTTACCATAGAAAAAAGAATTATATATGTGTGAAACTTATTAGATTAAATAAAGAATATTAAAATAAATAATTTACTTTTAATTTGTCAAATTACTAAATGGCATCATCTCACTCTCTCCCGCTCTTAACTAGTCAAAATAATAATTAAATAAATTATACATTTTTTTAATTTGGCAAATATTAAAATGAAGCTAAAATTAAATCAAACAAAATTTGTAAAATAAATTATTTTCAATTTTTTGGAAAATAGTTTGTCAAATACTGTAGCAAGAGCCAAATAGAGTTATGATTTTGATTTCCCGCCCAAATTATTCGTTTTAAAAAAGGAACAGTCATATTTTTAATTTAAATTTTTTCTTTTTATGCTGATAATGACTAAATTTAAAAAAAAAAAATTATTTCACTAGAGTAATTATAAAGGAAGGGTTGCAGAAGCAGAGACTGGCAGCCAGATTTCTTGAAAGATTGAACATTGAAAGATCTCTCACCTGATGAGCATCATCACGCATAGCTCCCTAATGCAAATAATATATATTTACTTGACATTTATTGGGCCCTGAAGATGGCCTCTATCGAGACCGAAACGTCGGCCCAATAAAATATTTAAAGAAAGAAATCTGGCTGCCAGTCTCTGCTCAGGCAACCCTTCCTTTATACAACTCAACAGCCACAACTACATTACTAGAGTAATTAACAAATATTAGGCGGTCTCTGCATAGTATTATTTTTTTATTCTGAATGCATTTATTCGGGGCTACAAGTTGGACGTCCGATATTTATAAATATAGCTAATAAACAGACACCTGGCTGCTTGAATTGTCCAGTTAACTTGAATAGTAGATCGCGGGGGCTATAGCTGAGAAGTTGAATATGCATCCTCTTCCCTTTTTCTTAATTGTCCAGTTAACTTTGCTAGTCAGCAAACTCTCTTACCCCTTTAGCACAAAGGACGACAAAAAAATTGATGGATTTTTTGAAGGTTCCTTTTTTAATTTTTGTTTGGCCTTTCTTGGTGAATTATTAAAGACTTGATGTTTATGCCTTAATGTTTTTTTATACTAATTTTTTATTTATTTAAGGTCTTTTTCGGCGACGGAGGCCATTTAGACCCCGTCTCTATTTATTTCAATTTAGCGGTAGCCAATTAAATTGAAATAAATTGTCGTATGAAACGGGATGCGAACCCGCGATCCTTGGTACAGAAGGCCAGCAAGCGACCCTCTATACCAAGGCCCGAGGGCTACTAATATTTCTAAATACCTATCATTTTGAATGACTTCTTGAAGCCTCCTGTTTTACAACTTTAATTTTTAATTTATACTTTTTTTATATATGAAGATTCCAATAATAGTTTCTTTTTTTTAGTCAATTAAAATTTCGCCCGGGTGAAAAACTTTTTTGATCACTTGGATTCTATCGAAGATACCAAAGGCAACGGAGGCGATCGAGGTAGAATGATAATTACAAATCTACGTATAATTTGGCATTCACATTCCACGACTAAAATAAGTCTTTGTAGGTATGTAAAATCTAAAATATGAAAATTAGTTAAATTAAAAAAAAATTAATTGTTCTAGCAATAGGATACAATTGTATTTTAACTGCGGGAACTAAAGTGGTAAATTCAGTAAGTTTAAGATTTATTTTTTTAAATTTTTTGGTTGTAAAATATTAATTTTTCTTATATTTTTTTCTTCTGATTGTCTAGAAATTAAAAGGTTCATCTACAGCTCTTTATCTTCTCACAAAGTCGGATAATACTCGATTCGAGTTTATTTTTACTAATTTAATTACTGGTAACACCCGACATTTTACTTCTGTAATGGGAATCCACAAGTAAGTATAAATAATTCAAAATTCATTGGCCATTTGATATATTACATATATATATGTTTAATTACATAGAAAAAAAAATTGTCAATATATTAAACTTGTTTTATCCAATAAAAGGCAAAGAAAAATCTTTAAAATTAGGTAAATTTTTTTTTACCTCATTTCTAGAGCATACAATTCCTCCAGAATATATAGAGAACTGAAACTACGTGGTGCAATAATAGAATCAAAACAATTGAAAATTTTACCTTTAGAACAAGTTTGTGCAACGGAATCAGGAGTTTGGAATTTAAGCAGTGATCAGGTACTGGTACTGATTTTGTATTAATTTTTTTAACTTAAACTTTCTCTTAATATAAATTCTGATATATTTTAGGGAAATCTCGGTATATTTATCATAACCAATGTGCGTCTTGTATGGTTTGCTGATATGAATGAGAATTTCAATTTATCGCTGCCTTATTTACAGATTTTACATGTAAATTGTTCTTTGAATCCTTGAATTTAAATTGATATATATATATATATATTTCTTTTTTACAATAATAGATACGGATTCGAGATTCAAAATTTGGCAAAGCTCTCGTAATTGAGTCTACTGATACGAGTGGAGGGTATGTTCTTGGCTTTCGAGTTGATCCACCAGAGCGTCTTCGGCAAGTACATAGCCAATTAGTAGCTCTTCATTCTGTTTATGGTAATGAGCCCATTTTCGGAGTCCAATATACATGGCAGGAACAGGTCAGTCAGTCATTAAATTATCTTTCAACAATGAATTTAATTTAATCCATTTTATAGCCTGCCAAGGAGGAGTTGACACCTATAAGGAAAGATGAAGATGACGATGAAATAGATCCCGAAAAAGAGGATCCGTCTACCGTTGCATCAAATGCTGCCCTTCTAGCCTATTTTGCTGATGGTTCAGATAATACCAGGGATAGAACTCCTGTTTATTGTCCTTCATTAGGATTAGCAATTGAAAAACTTCGCCCGGGTGTTACAATCGACCAACTCTGGCAAGTTTTGGGCAACAATAAATAAAATATCATCAATATAGTTGAATTAAATTTAAACATTAAGGTCGGTTTAAATTTTATTCAGCCCAGGACAAAAGGAATTTAACAATATATGTTGAATATAATGATTTATTAAAATAGCGAGTAAACCTGCCTTAAGATTAAACCGTCTGCATTGGCTTTTCATAACAAATGAAATATAAATATCAACCGTAAAGAGAAACAAAAAATTTCTCCAAATGATGCCATTTTGACAATGTTGATTTGCTTTTTATTTTCTGAAGATAAGTGTAATAGAATCATTTATGACAATACTAATTAACCCAAAATAAAAAATTAACATAAGAAAAATATATTATACAGACAGAATAGAGAGGTACTCTTCTGGGTACTTCAGTCTTATTTGGGATAGTCAAAGAAATGTTTATATTATATCTTTTGTATTAATTACCTTAAATCTAACAAAAATAAAATATATTAAAATAATGAGGCTCACATCTTTGGGTAAGTGGATGGCGACCACGAGCTACCCGAGCTGGGACTGGCAGTTTTTCTGCTCTTTATATCGCCAGCTGAGAATCATAGTAACGAAAGTCCGAAATTCAACAATAGGAGAAAAGGCGTTTAAAGGGTTTTGTAAAAACATACATTTAAATAGCCGGGCAACAAATAAATATGCCAAAATCAATATCAAGTATGGAAATGTTATTTTCTCACCACTTTGACATTCAAAAGAGAAGACGTTTTAACAACGTTTGCTAGGCTTAAATCAAAAATTGAATTTTCGGACTTTCGCCACTATGATTCTCAGCAGGCCATATATCTGTCTCTTCCTTCTATATTTTTAACAGGCGTCAAACCGTGTGACGGGCCGGCCTGTCCGCAGTATCCCTTCCCGGTCGCAAAAGCACATGATAGGGGGGAAATGGAGAGAAATAGTGAGGTCCGCTGACCCCGCACCGCTGGAATAAGGGCGAGGATAGAAGAAAATAATGAAAAGGGAAAATGAAAGAATTATTCTTCTTAAATTATTTTATTTTCGTTTTTCGATGTTTTCTTTTCGATTATAAGCATTTAGCTGCTAAGCAATATCTATATAAATAAAAATTCTACATTTGTTTAATATTAGCCCAGCCTTCTAGTAAGTTATATATATATATATAAATATATATAAAATGTTAACTATTATTTGATTAAAAAAATTAATTTTTTGTTTTAATGAATCCCAAATGAGTTTCAAAAAATGGAATGTTGATTGAAAAAATTTTTTTTTATTTTTTCGAAAAATTAGAACGAGAGGTGTTAAAGTTAATCCTGGAAGCCGATGGTTGGTGAGTGAGAGAAAGAAACAAAAAAAATATGAGGAACAACTCTTTTATATTATAATTAAGCAAATAATTATATCATTCTTAATGTTAGCTTTCAACGGTGCAAGAACCAATATATCTTGCATTAATGTTAGTAAGGTGTTAGGCCGACCGAAATCTGTATAATTATAATATAAAGTGAATCTCATATAATATGAGGAATGCTGTTTCTTTCTCGCACCCTTTCATCAATTAATTTTAAACTTAATAAAAATTGTATTTATTTTGAAATTATATAAAAATAAATTTTTTTTAATTAATTTTACACATTTGTATTTCTACCTAATGGATATTTACTTTTTCTAAAATTCCAATTGGTTTTTTTTTTCTATTAAATGATTTATTTAAATATATGGAAATATTCAAATCCAATGTAATTTAATAGTTTTATGATATATCCAAATAGAGATAAGGACCTTAATTTACCGTTTCAAATATAGATCACCTTTTTTTTCTTTTGCTTCCACCCTCTCCTGACATTGCTAAGTTTTTTTTTCAATATAATGAATAACATTAGGAATTTGGCTAATATTGTAAATATATTAAGAAAATCAGTTCTATTTATATCTGTATATCTGTATAAAAGAAAGCCCCGAA
>JAKCPI010012413.1:0-22380 GCA_023213315.1 Euborellia annulipes | reverse complement strand
AGGTATTTCACTGAGTTTTTAACAGGAAAGGTCAAATTGCCAATGGGAATAGACTCGGGAATTATGATCCTTTTCCTATTAAAAACACACATACTTGATTTAGCTTCAGAAATATCCAATGCGTGAGCTTGCAAGAGGTTTACTAATTTTGGAATTGTTTTGCCCAGAATTGAAACTGTTTTATCAAGCTGCGGTGCCGAGCAATAAACTACCAAATCATCGGCATATTGAATCATCTTGCACGAATCTGCTAAGGAGTTAAAGATATCCGATGTGTAACAAAGAAAGAGTAAGGGACTCAATACCGACCCTTGAGGCAAACCTTTGTATATTACTCTATTACTCCATGAGCTTTCGCTCTCGCAATAAATTGTTCTTCCGTAGAGGATTTTGAAGATGAGTTTAGAAGTGTTAGACCCAATACCGAGCTCGTGTAATTTATTATACAAAATCCCTATATCCACATTATCATATGCTCCTTCAATGTCTAAAAAGATTGCAGATGTAATCTGTTTATATGCGAAGGATTCTAAGATATTGTTAGTTAAAATGGAGAGATTATCCATAGTGGAAGAGTGTTTTCTGAATCCAAATGAGTACAGAGGGAGTTTAAAATTATTTTCTATAAAGTTTTCCATTCTAAATTTGATGAGCTTCTCGAAAACTTTTAACAGGCAAGAGGATAAAGCAATCGGGCGGTAAGATGCTCCTTTGAATTGCGATTTGCCTGGTTTTAATATCGGCAATATGATTTGTTTTTTCCATGCCTCCGGAATGAATTGTAGGTACCTGATATCGTTGTATATTTCTAAGAGAAAATTTCGAGCTATTATGGGCAGATGATAAATCATTGAGTAGGTTATATTATCTAAGCCTGGAGCTGTCTCTTTAGGAAATTTGAGAGCCTTTTCTAGTTCATATAAGGAAAATGGAATATCTAAAATATCAGGAGAAGCGGTGCTGAAGTTATCCGGATTTACATTAGGAACATAAGGGGGAACTATTTTATCCATGAATTCATCCACTATTTCTCTTGATAAATTCCTCTTTTGAGCCGAGTTTGTATAGGTCAGTTTTTTAATTTTGTGCCATATTTCTTTAGGTTTTGTAGTTGGGTTTATTGAGGCGCAAAATTCGTTCCACGAGTTCCTTTTAGCTAAGAGAATTGTCCTCTTTGCCTTTGCTTGGCACTTTTTTAATTCTATATAATTAGTAAGGTTAGGGTTTATTTTGTAGTTATAATGGGCTTGCCTCCTTTCGTTTATGGCCTCTCGGCAGTTAGCGTCCCACCAACAGGCCGGCGGCCTTGGTCCTAAATAAGGTTTAGTAACTGGGATAGCTACTGTAGCAGAGGAAATGATTGTCCTTTCTAAAAATTCATATCGAGCCGCAATCGACAAATCATTAATTTGATTAAGAAATGATTGAGTAACAAGAGCTTGGTAAAGGATCCAATCTGCTTTTTTTGTTTTAAATTTGCTTTTATGAGGGCCAACAGCTGAATTCAACCCTAAACTTTTCTTTAAAATGATGGGATAATGGTCCGAGCCAAGTGAGTCTTCGTATATCTCGAAGTTAAACTGTGGGCTTATATTAGCTGAGCATAATGATACATCCAATATAGATGTGTTCAAGGACCCAAATGAGAGCCGAGTGGGACAGCCATTGTTAAGAGGGATAAGATTCAAATTTTCGCACATATAAGCTATTGCATCCCCCTGTCTGTCCGTAAGATTGCAACCCCATTCATAGGACTTTGCGTTAAAGTCGCCTAGAATTAGTCGTGGAGAAGGAGTGCCTTCAAACATGTTCACCCAATCTGACCCGGAAATGAAATACTGTGGCTTGCAGTAGCAGCTGAAGACTGAAATTTCAGAATTATTACGCAATTTTATTCGAGCTCCACAGATTTGAACATCTGCTGATGGTGACATAATGGGGAACGCAACGAATTGTGTATTTCTGTTGATAAGCAACATGGCTCCTCCTTTGCCATCAAATCTGTCGGCTCTAATTGATTCGAAATTTTTAATTTTAAAATTTTGTCCAAATTTAAGCCATGTTTCACTTATCACAGCTATATTAATATTTTCTTCCGCAAGTACAACCTCCAAACTCCCTTTATTTGAAACAACAGAACGGGCATTCCATTGCAATATAGTAAATTGATCGTTATTGGAGTACCGGTTCATTGGCTTTTGAGTGAGATTTTTTACTACTAGTGATTAGAATTACTATGCCGAGGCTGCACCTAGCAAAATTTGAATTTAAATTGTCAAAATTTTTCTTTTTATTTAATTACTTTTATTTCTAAATAAATATTTAACGCGATTATTTTAATTTAATTCAATTCAATTAAATTCTTTATATTTCCTAAATTATTTCTCATTTCTTTCATAAAAAATTCAGAATCCTCAGTCGGAATATTCAAAAATGTTAAAGGCACATTGTTTATTATTAAATTTTGAATCACACTATTCAAAATTACTTTTAGTCTATCGGAGGTATTTATATTTTTAAGGTAAGTAGGATCGGATATTATTGGACTGGCAGGCATAATATTATTTGAAATGTTTGCTTGTATGTCAAAGTGAGGGGCTTCATACGGTCGAGGGGTTCGCGGACGACTGGGTATAGTTATTATTTTATGAATCTTCCTTTGGCTATCTGTTATATTTCCTTTATTCAAATGGTATGTGGGAGATGCATAAGAGTTTTCTGGATCTATTTCTGGAGGGCTCGGGTCTGATGAAACCTTTTGGGAATAAGTGTTTTTGTTTTGCATCATTAGAAAGGCCTCTTTAAAAGATATATTACTATCATTCATAATATTTTTAATTTTTTGCTGGTTTATAAACTCTGGGCAGATTGGATCGGTACCAAAATGGTTTCCTTTGCAATTATAGCATGAAACATTAACCTCTTGACATTCACCTTCTCTATGTTCCCCGCCACATCTCCTACATTGTGGGTTGCTAGCCCTACATTTATTTTGAAAATGACCAAATCGTAGGCAAAATTGACATTGTTGGACCTTTTGTTCAAACTTATTTACCTTGCACAGCACCTCTAAGATTTTAACCTCTCTGGGAAGGGATTGCCCCCTAAATGTAATAATTACAAGTGGAGTGGGGACCCGTTTACTTAGGTCTTGTGGATCTTTTTTAAAAATTCGCCTGGCATTGGTAACTGCCTGTTCTGCAACTATATATTCTTTTATTTCCTCATCAGAAAGGCAATAATCTACATCCCTCAACAACCCTTGTTTATAAATTAGAAAATTAGGGATATAACTTACTAAATTATTCTCTCTCCATATCGATAGCATTTTTATTTTATTAGCGGATACATAATTATTTACTTCGATTTTTATTGAAAACCAGTCTATTTTTTTTATAGAAATAATATTTTTATACAAGTCCAGATGATTATTTCTAATTATTTTACCTACAAACATTGGGTGAATTTTTTTACCATAAGATTCACTTTCAATATAAAGATAAAATGGTCCATTGTCTGTTATTTCATATGTATTGTTTAAGCAAGTTGAATAATATCTAGGACGTGGATTAGATATAGTTTTACTCTCACCTCCGTCAACGTTGTCTTGTTCCATTTGAGGCGAATGACCACTAGCTGCGTGCGGGTGGGCTTCCAAGACCGTAGAAGTTGCTTGAATAGGTATTGGTTCCTTAGGAATTACTTGCAGTTTCGAACTTTGACCGTGTTCTTCTATTACCTCTTCGCGTTTTCTTTTTAAATTCTCTTCTACATTCATTGAATCGTCTCTTAACACATTTAAGGCAGTAGAGATTGCTGTAGACACATCACTGGCCTCCAAGCCTCCCGGGGCTAGGAGGCCTGAGGCCATATTGTCCATGGGCTAGATTTACCCAGGCAATTGATCAAATTTTCGTCCCAAACACTAGTACAGACTATAACACACTTAATTAATCACACAAATCACGAAGGAACGCAGAAAATTCACAAAAATTCACTTTTTTAAGCACAAGCGCTAAAATTTATTTGTTTTGGTTACGAGCACCGCCCGTAGGAGATCTCCTATTTATTTCAAATGATTGTAGCCAATTCAAATGAAATGAATTTTTCTCGCTTGGGACAGGGAAGCGAACCCGAAGCCCCAGGCACTAGAAGCTTAATTTAATGCCTTTTATCTGAGCCATCTGTCTGGGCTAATTTATTATTGGAATACAAGTATTACTGCCCACGGGGCGTGGCGTAGTAGGTAGCGCGCCTACCTCCTATACCAAACGTCGCGGGTTCGGACCCAGGCAGTCCGATGATTTTATTTAAGCCATTTTGATACCATATGGCTTAAATAGTAATGCCTGAACCCCCAATATATATATTACTTACAACGGCTATCGTCTAAAGTCTTAAATGGCCTGAGTTGCCGAAAAGACTGTGTGAGTGTGAGTGTGAATGAAAAAAAAAAGTGTGAATGTTTAAAAAAAAAAAAAAAAAATATATTGGCGGAAACTAAATATATCTCGACACAAAAAATCTGGTGTGAACAGCACGGTGCACAACTTTTCTTACCGAAGGGTAAGAGAAAGTTGTGTGCTGTGCGCCAGTCACACCAGATTTTTTTTAAATGTTTATTAGCGTGGATAAAAGAAATATTTGTTTGTTCTTTCGTTAAAAAAAAATGTGTTAAAATTTTATGTTTACAAATTACAATTACAAAATTAGGGTGTAATTTGATGCTTCTTGATTAATTTCAAATTTTATGGTAAAATTTTTTTAAAGAGTAATCGCAAAGCCCGTCTAGTCAAGGGGCTGCGCCCCTTCGCCTTCGGCAAGCAATTGCCCGCCTCTCTAATTTCCTAGCCAACTTGTCGATTTTGAGTTCCCATATTGAAGAAATTTGATTATAATTATTTCAAATAGAGTCGTTGAAAATTGTTGAATTTCTAGACCTACGCACACATAGATGTTACCGTTTATTAATAATATATAAATTATTTGAACAATACTCTCAAAAAGATGCATCTTACAACATTGTTCAAATATTTTATATAGAGTCTATTCAGGGGCGTGTATATAAGGGGGGGGGGGCCCAAAATTTCTCAAACACATATACATATATAGGGATATACAGACATCAGCGCAACAAATTTTTCCGCAGGGTGGAAAACTTTGATTCTGCAAAAGAAAAAATGTTCCTCAAAAAATTTCGTGTGAAAAAAAATTTAGTTTCTTAAAAAAAAATTTTCTCGCAGAAAAATTTTTGAGTTCAGCCCCCTCCCCCCCGAAAAAATTTCTATATACGCCCCTGAGTCTATTACATAGTAACATCTATGTGTGTTTTTTGACATTCTTTGGTTCCGAAGAAGGATGCGATTACGGTCCGAAACGTCGACCAAAAGAATTTAAATAATTTTTTATTCTCCTGGCTGTACAGTGAGGGACAATATTAAGTCCCACCCATGCGTTTTCTATTTGTGATTATTTCATTGTTTTTACTTTCTCTTACCTCTATATATATGTTAATATATAGAGAGAGAAAGTATTGGATTCATATCAAAAATTCGATGTCGAGATTTTGATGGATCTTCACGTTTTGAGGTCCCCTGAATCCAAAAAAGTGGTTTTCGCGACATGGTCTGTCTGTGTGTGTGTCTGTCTGTCTGTGTGTGTGTCTGTGTGTCTGTGAACAAAATATCTCAAGAACGAAAAGAGCTAGGAAGTTGAAATTTTATATTTAAGTTAGGCACCCCCATGGGACGTGACACGAAGCTTTTGAACAAAATCGACCAAAGAGTACTTACTAGTACTTTACTGATGCACTTTTTCAGTTTTTTTCGATTTTCTCAAAATTTGCTCCAACGATTTTTTTTAAAATTCAAAAATCAATTATTTTTTAGATTCTCTATAAAATGTATATTCTCATTTTGTGATTGAAATCTTCTGAAGACCACTTTACTCTTGTGCTCCATAGAAAAGATAGGAGAAATGGTTGCCATGGTATCAAAATATAAATATTTTCCCATACTTATAAATTTTACATCTTGAATTCAATTGTACCCTACTGTCGGAAACTAAATACATGTCGACACAAAAAATCTGGTGTGACAAGCACAGAACACAACTTTCGATTACCGAAGGTAAGAGAAAGTTGTGTGCTGTGCGCCAGTCACACCAGATTTTTATAAAAGAAAATGAAAATCTTTATTGGAAATTTTCTAGGTGTGGACCATTAAAGTTTCCATTAAAAAAATATATAATATTTTTTTAAAAACAATGAAATAAACAAAAGTAGAAAACGCATGGGTGAGACTTAATATTGTCCCTCACTGTACATCTACCTTCCTTACGATCAATATACAGTATATAAAGCGCTAGCCGCTGACTTACTGTTCCAGTATGTATTTGCTAGGAACCGACCGAATATTCGGTTTCGGTTACGGTTTCGGCCAGTTTCGGCCAAAAATCATGGTTTCGGCCGTAGTTTCGGTTTCGGCCAAAAAGTGGCCGAACCTTTCGGCCGGCCGAAACCAGAGTCTGAAAAAATGGGATGAGACTCGCATGCAAAAAAAAAAGGTCAAATAATTTGCACTTGAGGGAGAAAATTTTAGTCTCCCCAAAAAAAAGGTAAAATGATTTTCACGGGAGGGAAAAAAAAATTCAAAAAAAAAAAGGTAAAATGAAAAAAAAATTTTTATAGGAAATACAAGTTTCGGTTTCGGTTACGGTTTCGGCCGAAATTAAGGTTGAGGCCGAATATTCGGTTTCGGTTTCGGTTGAAAATCTTGTTTCGGTCGGACCCTAGTATTTGCCTACCTCGGCGCTGATTGGTCAGAATAAAAGGAAGTTGAGTCAAAGAGAGAAATTTAAACCTAAGTCGGAAAAGGAAATTTAAAACTTTAAAATTTTGCAATTGCTCTCATAGCCCCCTGGCAAGTAAAAAGCCTTCGGCGTGCTTTTCCACTTGTTTATATATAACAGTCATTTTACACTTCTATGATAATAGGATTTTATATACAATTTATAGGGGACGCTGAATAAGGATAACTGGGCCCCTAGTAGGCGTTATTCTTTAATGCCCCCCTTGGAACTGAGAGAAGGCTAAATGATCCAAGGGCGAGCGTTTTGCTTAGCATCTGATCGATAAAAAAATGTATAATTAATTTTAATCGCCCCTCTCTCTCAATCTCTTGCTTCATAATCTAATGATTCATCATTAGCAATAAAATTTATTTAAATTCTTCGGTATTTACTAATATCAATTAATTTTAAATAACACCAAATTTAGCGTTATCCCCCCCCCCCCCAAAATTATTTATTATACTACTTCATTTAACAAACATAGAAATGGAAATGAAATGAAACGAACAAATTAATTACAACCCAAAATATTGTATATTCATATATGCACTTAATTAGTTTAATGGTTTACATGGTTTTTTATTTTGTAACAAAGACAAGAAGAACATGAGAGTTCCCACAAGGAATTTGCATAAATCGCTTGCTTAACTTTGTTCTCGTATTTATCTTTAACACATTCTCTTGAATTTTAGTTTTTTTTTTTTGTAAGCAAGTTTTTTATATCCGAAACTCTAATCAGGAAAGTAGTTTAGGCAATCAGTGTGCGTCCCTTTGCGTTTATGGACGTTTAGAAAACTTTAATATAATTTGGCTATTAACATATTTATTTATAAAATTATTATTTTAGAGTTGCAAAGGGAGGGAGGATTGAATGAGTCGCTTAATTTGAAGTGTATAAATTGATAATACAGTATAATATCATAAATTAGAATCAAGGGCGGATCCAGAGGTGTTTCTCGGGGGGGGATTTTGGTGTGACTCGTCGCACAGCACACTATTTTTTCTTAATTTCAGTAATTTAAAGGCGCATTCTGTACTTGTTTGCCAGAATATAAATACAAATCAAATTTTTAAGTATTAATTTTTAAAATTTTACGTTAAAAATAAATTTTTTTGCGAAAAAAAGGTATTTTTTCAAAACTCGGGGGGGGGGGGAATTACCCCTTTACCCCCCCCCCTTGTATCCGCCCTTACTAGAATATAAACAAAAAGAGTTACGGATAACAGATAAATATTTAAAAGAAACTTCTTAATTCGAGGGATAATTGGAATAGGAATTTTATTTTTTTTCTTTCCATTTGTATTAAGATATTTTTCGCCATTTAGACCCAAACCCTTTTTACTTTCTCTTATCTATATATGTATATATAAAGAGAGAAAATATTGGATTCATGTCACGTTTTGAGGCCGCGTGGTTTTCGCAACATGTTCTGTCTGTGAAGTAAATATCTGAACAACGATAAGAGCTACGAGGTTGAAATTTTATATTTACGTTAGGCACCCCCCTGAGGCGTGAAAATAAGCTTTTAAACAAAATCGGTCAAATAGTAGTAGTACTTTACTGATGTATTTTTTCGATTTTCTTAAAATTCACACTAACGATTTTGATTAAAATTCATAAATCAATAATTTTTTAGATGCTCTTTTAAATGTATATTCTCATTTTGCTCTCAAAATTGTTTGAAGACTACTTTACACTTTTTTTTTTATAAAAAAACATTCACACTTTTTTCTCATTCACACTTCCAATTACACACACATTCATACAGTCTTTTCGGCAACTTAGGCCATTTAAGACTTTTGACGATAACCGTTATGAATATATATTATTTAGGGTCCAGGTATTCTTATTTAAGTCATTTCCCACATAGCACTGCAACCAAAAATCGGACATTTCGACGCCGCAGGGACGTTCTGCGATGTCCCAAAGTTGCAGCATCGTCCCTTCGACGTCCAAATGTCCGCTTTTTGGTTGCAGTGCTATGTGGGTTGGTATCCAAATGGCTTAAATAAAATCATCGGCGCCGGAACTGGGGGGGGGCAAGGTGTGATTTATATTCGAATACAAATTTAAATGTTTTTACTTTTCGATCTATAATTTGAAAATTCATTTTCACACCTTAAATTGTAGTTAAATAGATTAATTATAGAGGAGGGAGGGATGCACCATGCCAACGAGAGGGATTTTATTTTTTGAACTTGCAGCTACTCTTCATTAAGTGGAGAAATCAACGAGAATATTCTTCAATTTAGGCCTCTGTTGGAGATTCGTCGTTGATATTAGCTTCAGGTGCCTTCTCTAATATTTAGGTAGTTCGCTTTGTTAGGGTCCCTTGTATTTGTATTTAGGATTCAACAGAGAGGTTAAATGAATTATATTCTCGTTGATTTGTTCCATGAACGATTCATGAGGAGATGCGGTCAGATGTGATTGAAAGATTGAGGCCCAGGTTCTCAAGTGTTCTTGTGTTTGTGAAAAGACGTCTTTTTATGACGCAAAGGGAGTCTGATATGTTTTTGAATCTTTGAGGTTGGGTTTGAGGTGGCTCTATGGGTAAACGAGACTCAGGGAGGGATGTCGTTTTTCCAGGGATAGCCTGGATGTAAATAACGCATACCCTTAAGGCCAGGGACAGGCCCGAGAGCCCCGCCGATCTGATGGTGGGGACCGGGCAAATACAATTCTAGATCGCGCCTCACAGCGGAGAAATCTGAACGCTTGATTAGAGCGGCGTTTCTCTAGTAGACTGAAATCAGCGATCTATCATAATTTAAATAAGCGAGTGCGTACTGTGGTCCAACAGTAGGGCGTGTTGAGGTAAATCCAAGATCCGTGGTGCAAATCCCGCGGTACCTACATTTTTCGCTTATTTAAATTAATAAATACTTGGTTATATGTTTTTCACAATTCGTTCGTATTTCTAATTAGCTGGTAATCTTTTCGTCCCCTGGTCTCTCGTTTACTCGTAATCCAAAAAATCACGTTCATTCGCACTGATATGATTTCTTCAGACACCCGACTTACGATTTTTCCAATTTCGAATAAATTGCAATTCTTTTTTGAAATTTCCCATACTCCTTTTGATGCGAATAATAAAAAGAATTGTTCGTGAAGAACATTATGTTTGATGTTTCCGAATTTCGTTTTTGTTTTAATTTAAAGAAAAAGAAGTCTTCAAGATTAAGTATTACGCGAAATTTCAATAAGTAAGTAAATTTCATATACAATAGTTTAAAATAAAATGAACAAAATTAATTAAAATTTTTTATTTTTCAGATGACTGGTATTTCCTCGGCGTTATTTTTTTCATCTTGGTTAAATAAAAACATAAACTCATTTAATAATACAGATGAAGGAAACATTTTGGGTTGAGTGTATCATTATCATCTATTGATATCTACTCATCGAATTTTGTTGTTTTGGAGCTTTTAATACACAGTAAGTAAATACAAATTAAAGGCACCTTTTTTTTTTTTTTTTTTTTTTTTTAAACATTCACACTTTTTTCTCATTCACACAGTCTTTTCGGCAACTTGGCCATTTAAGACTTTCACGATAACCGTTGTAATATATATTAGCTATTAGAGGTTCAGGCATTTCTATTTAAGCCATCTGGTATCCAAATGGCTTAAATAAAATCATCGGACTGCCTGGGTCCGAACCCGCGACGTTTGGTATAGGAGGTAGGCGTGCTACCTACTACGCCAAACCCGGGGGCAAAGGCACCTTTTAATTTGCCCTTTGAGAGTTAGCTACGTCACTGTTTATTTCTTACAACCGCGAACACTTTTTTAAAATGAATTTTTTATAATATATTTTATAAAGTGAAGTGAAGTGTAAAATAAAAATAAGAACAAGAAACCTTCAAGTTTAATTTTGAAAGCAACAAAATTTCAAAAGTAAGTAAATTTTCATTAAGTGTTAATTAAAATCTAAATATGGAAACTATAACAATATTTTTGTTTCTAGGTAAATTAATAATCTATTGACAAGATTGGTCGTTTTGCCATACTCCAGTTCTTCCGGGCACGGCCAAATCATCATTTGTCAGGGTAAGTGGGCTATGAGGGGAGGAGGAGGCCAAAAAAAAAAAAGAAAAAACGATCTTTCGCTACCCGTTGTTTCAAACAGATTCATTGAAAATTGTGAATTTCTATTGACCTAGTTTATTATTTTTGTGAGTATATTTTTTTGGTGTGTATCAAGTAACCTTATGGTCCTCTTGATTCGTGTTGTTGGTGAGATCTGATTGATAAAGAATTATCGCTATTTTTGACTGCTCCTATTGCTCTTGCGATTTAGTTAGATTTTTCTTTAATATTTATTAATGTTTGTCAATTAATAAAAATGATTTGAAATTTTCTTTCGCACAACAACAACAACAACAAAAAGGTCAAACAAATCAAATAATAGAAAAAAAAATCTTATTTGATTTATTAGAAGTTAAATTTTCAATCGAATGAAAGGAAACTGGATTAAAAGTTAATTTAACACCAAATGGCAATGTAATGATTTTCCACTCTGCTAGCCTGGTGTCTGTTATTTGCAACCACCCGACTAAAAGGGGGGAGGGAGGGGGGGAGACAATCACCTCCACCCAGAGCAAATCTCTTCGTCCTATTTTATACCTTCAATTTTCGATTGTTCTCCTTATTAAATAAATAGAGTATTTCTATCGAGTGCCAGTAAAGTTAATCAAAGATTGTTATGATGAATAATGATCTAATAATGGAACTCCATTAGGAGAGGTTGGTTAATTAAAAGACAAGATGACGTCACGTTGTCAGATCTCGTCATATATTAATGTTTACATTTTCTTAGTAATATAATTTCAAAGGGCTCAAATGAATAAATCTTGTTACAATAACATATATTAGTTATAATGTCCTTCTATTAACAGGCCCTTAATTAGGTGTTCATAGAGACACGAAAAAAGTATCAATACTTAACTTTTGGTCCGATACTAGTACTTTTTTTTACTAGTTTTCGATACTATGATTGCCGATATCGAATGAAAAATACTCATTCAAATATAATAAATTTTTTTAAAGTCTTTTCGGCATCTTAGGCCATATAGTCACAAATATTTTTTTAATTACGATTTTGTTTTTTTAATTACGATTTTGTATTCTATAATAATGGTGAGGATAATTTTTCGATGACCAAATCCCTGAGAAAAAATTATATACGATAAAATAGTGTAATTTTTCTCTAGTTATTGCGATGTCTCTACATAAAAATAATTGACGGGTCATGTTTTATATTTAAATAATAATTAACTTATTAGATAAACATTAAAGAGATTTTGTCTTTAATTAAGTCATATTTATAATTAAATTATAATAGTAAGTTTTGTGTGTGAGTAAAGAATAATGTCAAAGAGATCACTCTGATTAAGACGCTCAGGAGGGCAGGTTATGAATATTGAAGAAGCGACTTGTTGGAAACAAATATCTACTAAATATTCTCAAATTACTTGTGATACTTCATAAAAGACGCTATCTAAAAAATCTATTACATTTTTGAATTTTTTTTAATAATTGATATTTAGGCATGGTTTTCTTCAACCCCATCTCTCCCCCCCCCCCCCTCTCGTTTCTCTTGAAAACCGAATTTTTTCACTACTATTTTTTTAATTAGGATTCCGATATTTACAAAAGAACAGAAATTTAACTTAAAACTGTGAAATTTCATTTTTGGACTTAACATTATCTGGCTCTATGGTACAGATATACACTATGGAAAAGAAAAAGAATTTAAGGTGACAAATTTTATTTCCCTTTTATTATTTGCTTTTTGTTTTATCCGATCTATTCAAGTGAAACCCAAGACCTCAGGCTAAGTTGTCTTGTATTGATTCATCCCTTGAAATTACATTAAATTCGAATCTTTTATTCCTCTGCCTCTGAATTTCTACTTATCTATCTTTCCTTTCCCCCTCTATTTATTCTATTCATTATTCTATTAAGGGAGTCTCTTAAGGAGAGATAAATTCACTGAAAATGGATTTTTTCCACATTGTTTTATCGCTCGTTTTTCGTCTTTATTTTTGATATTATTATTAAAAATAAATATAATTGAACCACGGAGAATTTTTTTGTTTCTAGTACTGAAGCAGGTCTGTGTTTCAAAACCAAGGATGCCTCTCTATCTCAGACTTCAAGAAGAATATGTTATTAAAAATTTCCTACTAAATTAGAATATGGCCATTATAAGCCACTTTAGAGAGCATGAAACAATGCAAATAGCATCGAGTCAATATGCAGAGTTGTCTAGGTTAGTTTATACGAATAATCCTGCTACGAAATATCGGGATTCCACTGTATATTTTTATATATAAGTGAAATATGTAGATATATAAATACAAATTAACTCTGAGTATTAGCTCGATACTATTGCAGTGTGTTTTGTACTTCCCAAGTGAATGATATAATCTATTAAAGCTAAACGTGGTATTGGGAATTTTTATTAAGCAGAGGCTCCTACATTAGCTGACTTCTCATTAAATAATTTAGATTGCAGAATAATAGATCAAAATGAAAATTAATATTATATACTCATTCATTTGAGAATCACTTTTTATAAATAACCTGTTGATCATGAAATTCGGATTATTGGATTCGGCTTAGAGAATGGGAGAGAGAGAGGGGGAAGTAATGAAAAGAGAAAAGGAGATGGGGGAGGAGAGATACCGAAGGGCTAATGGCTATTATTAGATGCCTCTGTAGAAATTATAGCCCTAAATTAGATCATGCACATGCATGCAAATCGCAGTTACACATCAGCGCTTGATACGCATTTTGTAAACTCTTGTATGCTTTTGGGACTTGGCTATTTACAACTTTGGCCCCACTTAAATAATTAGCGTATCGATAATGTAAAGGTAACTCAGTAATAATATTCGAATTTGGAACCTGAAATTCTCTCAAGCATAGAGAATAAAACGTATAATCAGATAAAAGAGAATTTTATATATGGAGAAAGAGAGAGATAGAGTCAATGAATCGGAATGGTTTGCAGAAAGAGAATAGTTGAAATAATTTTGAAATCGCAACCCTCCTGGACAAAGAAAAGGATAAGGACGAAGGCGCTTTGCATAGAGGCTATTGATATTTTCTTAAGATCCTCTCAGATTATAAAGCTAAGGTTTTGAAAGTATAAGGATTTAGAGAAAATATGTTCAACAAAATACTCTTCGGGGATTTTGAAAAGATTTCTGAATATTATTATTATATCTGTAGATAGGATTGAGGCTAAACTTTATCACCTGAGGCGGAAATTATTTTACCTAATCCTCTCTTTCCATTCAATAAAATTTATTTTTCAAAATGATTAATATAAAAAATAAATTTTTCCATCTTAAGAAAATAATAATAATTTATTATAATATTTTAATAAATTATAAATGAATACCTGGTAAATCGAGATTTTCAGAAACTGCCTTAAAATATTCACTATAAAAAATCAGTGCAGGATTGGATCCTTTTCTTCTGGTGTTGAGAGTATTTTCTGAAGACAAGAGCAGTCGAGTGTTCGCTTACGTGTTTCTCCAAATTTCTGCAAATACTTTCAACACCAGATGAAGGACCAATGCAGCATTATAACCTGCACTGATGAAGGCCAGGTGTCAGGCCGGGCGAAATATTTGTATTGTATGATATAATATAAAGCAGTTCCAGAAAACTCATTTTCATTTATCAGTCCACTCAACGTATACACCAAGCATTAAACATTATCATAAAAAAAAGAAGTATAAAAATGGAGATTCTATTTTCTTAAATAAAAATTTAAAAAAGCGCCCCTATATACTTAATTTAGTACGCGAGCCCGGCTCGGCTCGCATTTAAACGAGCCAAATCCGCATGTGTATGGGCTCTCGCGAGCCGAGCCGAGCCGAGCCGGGACCTATCCGTCTGGGTCTTCTGTCCGCCTCGGCTCGGGAGCAGATCCGCACGTGTGTGGGCTCTCGTGGATCAGGGTTATTCCTCACATATTTTTTTTTTTGGCTCGGCTCGGCTCGCGAGAGCTCACACACATGCGGATTTGGCTCGTTTGATGGCGAGCCGAGCCGAGCTCGCGTACTAAAGTACGACGTGTATGGGACGCTTAAAGGGGATAAATAAATATAAAACATCTCTGACACTTGGGCGCTAAAAAATTTTACTAATTTTTTATTTATGTTATTTATTAAATCTCTCTCTGCTTTAATAAATATAGCCTAGAGCCGTTCTACAATTCATTGTAATATTTCTCCTCTTCTCTATTAAGCTTACATTTTGTGATAATTCAAGCAATCAAATAGGGAGAGCAAATTAGTGTTCTTCATACTGTTTAATTGCAACATTTAATAGTTATGTGGGTGATAAAATTATAATAATTAGTAACGCATCGTGCTTGGAATTAATTCGATTAGCTAATCGAGAATTTTTCATCAAACTTGCTGATATTATAAGTATTATTTGTATAGAAGATGAAAAAAATGTATTTCTAAAATGTTAATGAATGTTTTCTTAAATTGCTTCGTAATTTCCATCGGTGGGTAATCACGTCATTAATATGCGGCGTTGCCATTTGCCGGCGGCGTTATCTTTAAGTACTCCGCTGGTGCTTATTGGCTCAAATCAGATGGCTCTTTCGTCTAATCGATACGATTATTTCCGTTGAACGGAGACAGAGCTGTATCCCGAAGGACCAAAGACTGATTCCTGCAGGAAGATTCCTCCTCGTCGTCGGAGTCGTCTTCCTTTTCCTCCGTACAACTCCTGATGATCCTCTCCCTGGTAGCAATTATCGGCGTCCTGGGGTCGCAATCGAGCAACTCAACTCACACACATCGTCGTCGTCTATCGATTCGAATTGCTAAAAGAGGAGAGAGAGTCTCTTTCTCTCTCTCTCTCTCTCACACACACACAGGCTTAAACGGCATAGCAACACGGTTTTTATTACGAGAGGTCTTCTTCTTACCCTCAAGTCCATTACTCTTCTATGAACCTCTGAGACTTTGCTTAACTCAAGCATCAGATGACATGGCGGAGTGAACAGGATATTTTTAAATTTAGCCTCGCGACGTAAACTTCTTCCTTTTACTATAAGATGACATGATGCAAGCTTTTTTTTTATAAGAAAAAAAAATAAGATTTACATAGTATGTATCATAACCATCATTTCAATAAATAACTTTGTGCAAGGTTACTAAAACGGGATGATTTTTATTATTAATGAATTTTTTTTAATATAATTCATTTGATGACATTTATAGGATGTCATTAATTTTGGATCACTTTATGTAGTTAAAAAATCTGGTGTGACTGGCGCACAGCACACAACTTTCTCTTACCTTCGGTAATCGAAAGTTGTGTACTGTGCTTGTCTCACCAGATTTTTTGTGTCGACATGTATTTAGTTTCCGACAGTACGGTACATTCTATAAGTATGGGAAAATATTTATACTTTGTTACAATGGCAACCATTTCTCCTATCTTTTCTATGGAGTACAAGAGTAAAGTGGTCTTCAGAAGATTTCAATGACAAAATGAGAATATACATTTTATTCAGAATCTAAAAAATAATTGATTTTGAATTTAAAAAAAATTGTTGGAGCAAATTTAGAGAAAATCGAAAAAAACTGAAAAAGTGCATCAGTAAAGTACTAATACTCTTTGGTCGATTTTGTTCAAAAGCTTCGTGTCACGTCCCATGGGGATGCCTAACTTAAATATAAAATTTCAACCTCCTAGCTCTTTTCGTTTTTGAGATATTTTGTTCACAGACAGACAGACACACAGACAGACCATGTCGCGAAAACCACTTTTTTGGATTCAGGGGACCTCAAAACGTGAAGATCCATCAAAATCTCGACATCGAATTTTTGACATGAATCCAATACTTTCTCTCTCTATATATATTAACATATATATAGAGGTAAGAGAAAAGTAAAAATTAATCATAATCATTACTCACTATACATTAGCAAACAGATAATTATAAATAAGTCTCTTTATACTTTCCATTTTATTTACGAAGGGATATGTAAGGGTCTCTTCCAAGGGTCAACGTGCGAGTTATTAAATATTAATACACCTATAAAATAGGAAAATAAATACCTATTTAATTATTAAACACACGATTTGTGTCGAGAATTATGTGTTTTTAACTTCCAAAAAATATTTAAAACGATTGACCTAACATGATAATATGATTCGCCTGTTGAACAAGCGTTAGGCAACCACAAATACAATATCTCATTCCCTTCTCCAGAATGGATTAGCAGGTCGAATTTCTATTTCAATCGCGGTTCTGATTTTTGATAAAGAGAAAAAATATATAAATATATAAATTTTATCTCTTTCTGTCTATATTGATTATTTAATTTCGATAGTCTGAATACATATCTATTAACAAAGAAAAGGCCAAAGGGGAAAAGCAAATATAATTTATTTTATTAACCATGCTGTCGTTCTGTTTCCGAATGAGACGATCTTTAGATTACTTTGTCACAAAAGTTCACCACCCCCCAGTGCTAAACTGGCCCATCGGGATACCGGCAATATCCCGGTGGGTCCTCAAATATATTTAAGGTTTTAAATTATTAATGTACTTTTTTGTATTTTTTTTTCCTTAAATTTAATATTATGGACCTTCGTCACCGATATTTCCGGGCCTAAATGTGTTTCCAGTCCAGCCCTGCCACCCCCTCTGATTTTTATCCGAAAAATGGACCCAACTTTCGCCTTTAATACAGGGTGCGGCATAAATATTTAGACGATTTAAGAAGGTCAAAAAAGTAATTTATTTTTTTGTTTACTTAATAAAAGTTACATGATTGGCAAGTCCATCAAAAAGCTTTTTATGTGAATGCTATTGTTTAAAAATAACATCACTGAGAAGGGCTCCATTCTTCTGAATCCAAATCTCTGCACGTCGCTTAAAAGAATCAAAAGAGTTCGTCAGTATTTCTAATGGAATCTGTTGAATAGCAGTCGTGATTGATTCCTTTAATGCTGCGAGGTTTTGTCTCATACACTTTTTGTTTTAAATGTGTCGCATGCCGACAAGTCAAGTCCCACCATTTTGTTGAAACCACAACGAGCTTAAGTCAGCATTTCGTGGTTGAAGCATCGGTATATCGGACTTTTTCTTATAGGGATATTTAAAACATAAAGTGTTCGAGACAAAACCTCGCAGCATAGAAGATTTAAAGGAATCAATCACGACTGCTATTCAACAGATTCAATTAGAAATACCGACGAATACTTTTGATTCTTTCAAGCGACGTGCAGAGATATGCATTCAAAGAATGGAGCCCATGTCAGTGATGTTATTTTTAAATTTTTAAGCACTCTCATAAAAAGCTTTTTGATGGACTTCCCAATCATGTAACTTTTATTATGTGAACAATAAAATGAATTACTTTTTGACCTTCTTAAATCGTCCAAATATTTACACCCTGTATAACAAATATTTTTATTGCGGTCTTGTTAGTGAATATTTAATATTAAGATATTTGCTTAGGATTTTAATTGATATTTGCACTCTTCTTATCCAAAACACGCTGAGATAAAAATTTTTTTTCATTAAATACAACTTGAACTCCATCGTTATCTCTATCAATAAAGATAATTCAATTAAAATTAGTTAATAATTCAAAGCAAATTTGATGTAGGTCAGTGATAGTCTGAATAGCTAGAGGCTCGTAAAATAGGAAAAGCCTGTAGAAGTGCATCGGTGGTTTTGTCATGGATGGCCTGAACAGAATCAGGAGGATAATACCCTCATCATCAATCATTGAAGCCCTATGCATGAAGTAAACAAATCACAGAGACAATTTAATCAAAGTTTATGCCTTGTTCTATTAATGTTTTGCTGATGTCATCATAATTAAAACCAATTTTTAGAAAATTGTTATTTATACATTATTTATCAGGTAAATATTGTAGAAGAGAAGTGAGGGGGAATATATTTATTCTAAAGCAGATAATAAAGTTTCACAAAATGATCTGTTTGTTAGTGAACAAAATATCTCAAGAACGAAAAGAGTTAGGAAGTTGAAATATTTAAGTTAGGTACCCCGCTGGGACGTAACAGGAAGCTTTTGAATAAAATAGTACTACAGTAGAACCTCTGTAATTCGAACTTTGAGGGAGACGCCAAAAAGTTCGAATTTTCTAAGAAAGAGCTTAAGATATATTCTTCATTCATTTCATAGAACTGGTAATCCTATTTATGATTTACACGTATTCTTATTTTATTTATTCGATCGCTGGGTTTGAGATAGAGAGGTCCAATTCATTTTTTCGAGTTATAGAGGTAAAATATTTTTGTATTATTTTGACCTATAGAGGTTTAAGATTTCGAGAAATATAGATTTTAGGATTTGGAGAGAAGGGAACTAAACATTTCTTCGAGTTGTGGAGGTTTGACTTACAGAGGTTCGACTGTAGTACTTTACTGATATACTTTTTCTGGTTTTTTCGATTTTCTCAAAAAATTCACTAACGATTTTGATTAAAATTCATAAATCAATTATTTTTTAGATGCTCCTTAAAATGTATATTTTCATTTTACTCTCAAAATTTTTGAAGCACACTTTACTCATTAGAAAGATAGGAGAAGTTGCCATGATTACAATTGGTAATGAAACGTTGGCTGAAAATAATTTTTTGAAATAAAATGCTTTTTTGGGGTTTTTATTGTTGTATAATATTATTCAAAGATTATTTGAGTTCATTGAGCTTCTTTATCGATTATCATATTGAATGGAATTAACGATGATTTTTTTTTTTTTGCCTTAATGAAGATCTAAAAATTGATTTTAATTATGATTGCATGAGCAAAACATAAAACTACATTTATAATTTACGTATATTAAACCAACATTGAAAGTCCTTTCGATTAAAACTTAAGAATTATTAAAGAAACTAATTTTTGACTGCCCTGAATGTTTTTCGCCAACAGCTGATTAAAAAATTTAAATTTAAATTCAAATAAATGATTCTCCGGGGTACAGGTTTTGATTCAAAGTCTAAACCCCTACATAATCAAAATTTAAGTCAATATATTTCACAATAATTAACATTGTACAATAATATTGAGCGTCTGTAGATCGCATTGAAAGATTGTGCAATATATTGAGTCAATCAAAAATAGTTTGGTTTTTTTATTGTGCAATCTAGAAAATATTCGTCTGTTAGCAATATTGCGCAATATTATTTCAATTCTGTTCAAACAGTATAGTATCTTAGTTTCATGAATGTACTTATTTCTTTCTTTAAACCATTCCTTCATCCACCTGCGCTTCTTTTTTCCCTCTTTTTTGAAGCTAAAACTTATTCCTTGTGTTGACTGCACAAGTATCTCCCGGGAACTAATTTATTGAGCAATAATATTGCTTGGCCCAGTAATACTATTGTGCAATATAAATATTGATCGTGTAGGAATCGCTTGAGGGTCAGTGGTTCGCTTCCCGTCTTGAGCTTTAAAAGCGAAATTTAAATTATATCACATGCCAGTTTGCCAAAATCAATAATGAAAGAAGTAAATGACTTCAAATTAATTTGTATCAAAAAGTCTTAAAAAATAATTTCTTCTTTTTTTTAATCGCATAAATTTTTTATTAACAAAAAGCTTGTTGTTGTGTTGTTGCATTGTTAGTCAGCTACTTGAGATGGTGAATCTAGTTTTAAATTTTCTTAGAGAATTTCATCCACTAAATAAATTTCAACGCTACGAGAAAAAAGAACCAGAAGGGGAAATAAATAAAAAAGTAAGATAAAAAAAAAGAAAAGATTTAAGTAACTGCATAAAGCAGAGGTGGCCAACAGGTCGATCGAGGGAGCCATTTTCACTCGATCGTAACATTGTTCGCAATTTCCATTTTTAAATCACATAAATTTTGTAGTGAATATACATTCTTCTTCTTTTTGGATTCACTAACTTGAATCGGCTTTTTGTATTTAAAGAAGACGAAGAGGACGCATCGATCTCACTGCTTGCGGTTTTTTTTTATTTTAAAATCCCTTGAGAGATTTGTCGGTGGTGGGGGTGGAAGGAGTAGACGTCCTACTTTGATCAAAAGATAGAACAAAACAAAAAGCTCATTAATTTGGATTAAAATTTACAAGTATCTTCTCTTTTTAATTTAAATAAATTATTATCGGTCTTGAGCTTATTTCTCGTTCTTCGTTTCTATTTTATCAAAATTTTGAAATTTTAGGCCGAGTTTGTTGTCATGGAATTATTCTTCTATTTTTTTTTAATTTAAGTCTTCGGCATCTTAGGCCATATACACTTTAAACGATACACGGATAGTGTATATAAATTCGATACAAATTATATTTATTTAGATCATTTGATTTTCAAAGGATTTAAATAAATATTCATTACACTTCGTGGGATCTGAACCAACTCCCCTTGGCTTTTAGGCTATCAATATTGACTTTTGTTTATCTCGGCCATCACCCCTCATGGGTTAGAAGGGAATTCTCTTCTTTTATAAACAGATTATTGATTTGAAAGTGCAACTCGTGCTCGAAATGTTGATAATATTTTTATTACTTTTTTGTCATTTTCTCATTAACAGCAACTCGTGAAAAATCTGAAAGTTGACTTATTGAAACTTTTTATTATGATATTTATTATATTTCCGCTCTTTGGCGAATTTTTTAATGTACATTTTACCCTAATGGTGCGTTAAATTCTTGAATTTCTTCAATTTTTTTTTGATAACTCGCACACCTTGAATATTGATAATTTTATTTAAATAATTTTCGAGATCTTTTCATTTGAATATTCAATGAGGATTTAACTCAACTCATACTTACATATTAGTTAAATATAATTTTATATAATCAAACTGAAAAATATGATTGACAAATAATTGCGAAATAAAATATGAACAGATTTAGCCCAATGGCGCGTGGCTAAACGGGCGAAATAAAAAAAAATAAAAAAAATAAAAATGAACAGATTATGCAGAGGAACTTTGACAGATGAAACAATTGGATAAATCTCTATTTAGAATTAGAATCCAAGTCGTAGGTCTTTATTCTATCCTAATTATCCCACGGGATATTATTTAGACTCCTAGCACAAGAGTATACTCTACCACTATGCTATTGCCCAAGTACGAGCAAGAATTTAAAGAGACCATTTTGATATTTTACATTCAAATGCTTTAAACATATATAAAATTGACGAAGGTAGGGTTGTTAAAAATCTATCTCTTAATTTATTTTGTATTATTTAAGGTTAAGCAATAGAAGATTCTTAATAATAAATTTCTAGTTTTATTCGAATGTGAAATTAATTTAGTCCCTTGGGAAAGAAAACAGAGAATTTTGAAAATTCTCAAAGTTCAAAGGCCACGTGTTCTTAATTTACAAATTAGTTCAAATTTGCAGACATTATTTTTTTTTGCAATGGAAAAGACCTGCTATTAAATTTCTAAAAAAAAAAAATTGACGTCTATAAATAAGGACCACCCTACTGTAGAGATTCAATCAGGATTCAAAGGACTTTACAGCCAGGAAATT
>JAKCPI010012412.1:0-12939 GCA_023213315.1 Euborellia annulipes | reverse complement strand
TTAGAGTGTTGACCAATTTCATCCGTAAAATTCAATAGGATTAAGGGAATATCTAAGATAAATATACTTTCCAAAATTTAAAAAAAAAATACATAAAGAGGACACAGCTGCGCAAAAGAGACATGTGTGCAAGGGGGGTTGCTTACTTGCTTCCTGGCGTCTAGAAACCAGAAAGGTTTTCTTTATATATATATAAAAAAAAAACACTTATCCCACTTGAAAGGGGTGCCCTATCTTATCTAATTGCCCTCCGGCTGTTTGTCCTAACACTGATTAATATTCACAATCTACTATATCCCATCAATAACAACCCTAGTCTAGACTATATTATCATGCCTTGGGCGTTATTCTATTCGTGTATCAAATGCGGTCTAATTCAATTTTGATGCGATTGCATTTATTATATAAGTCTAAATATTAACTTATTGATGAAATTAACAAAAAACGTTTTAATTTAAAATATCAATAGTAATGCCATGAGATAATTCAATGAAGGTTGTAGATTAGACATTTCATAGAAATACATTCATAACAAAAATGCAAAGGTTCAAAGGACAAAGTGATTAATTAAAAAAATTAATAGCGTCGTTTCTTATAAACTCCCAATGCCGTAGCAATTGTAAAAATTATGAAGGCTATTATTATTTTTAGATTAGATAGAGCAACTGTACCCACCACTTCCATATTAAAATGATCAGAACTTAGGTTCTCTATAAAAAGAAAATTCATTTGCTAATTGTCATATTTTTTATTTTTTGAGATTTCCTTTTGGGGGGATATGACAAAGAAATAAATAAATACCGGCCTATCGATTAAAGGAAAGACAAGTATTATGAAGCCATAGCTCGGGTAAGTCATAATCGTCAAATGCAAACGTCAAAAAATAATACATGTATTATTAGAGGTTATTTTTCCCCACAAAAATTGGAAAATTTTGAACAAATGACTTCAAATATTTAAGTTAAATATATTTTTATCCCTACTCCGTGGCCGAGAGTTTATTGATAGTAATAATGTCAATATTGATAACCTTAACCATATGGTGTAAATACAGTAAATGTATATCTATCTGAATCCCCCCCCCCCTCCAATCACCGTGGTCGAGTGGCTAGAATAGTTGACGAATATCAATATTGATAGTCTTAAAGCCACGGGGCGAGGGTTCGGATCCCAGGCAGTCCGATGAATATTTATTTAAATCATTTAGACACTAAATGATTTAAATAAATGTGCCTGGGGCCCAATATTATAACATAGTAAATAATGAATATCGTCTAAATGGCCTAAGATGCCGAAGAGACTTAAAAAAAAAATAATGATCATCTTAAAAGGGTATATAGATTTGACTCCCTTAGACAGACCAATGCAAATTTTTTGGAAATCATTTGGTATAAATAAATAAAATGTGTCTGGATGTATTAAGCCTATAATAAATAAATTTTGCAGAAAATATTTTTTTGATGTCTTCGGCATCTCAGGCTACACAGATTTTTTTAAACGATTTAATTAAATTAGTCTACGATTCAGGCACTTGAAAAACAAAAGAGTTTCCTTATGATCAATGAAATACCTGGCCTTAAAAAAAAATTATAAAATCCAACACCTCACGAGAAAACCAACGAAGATAAAAAATATTTCAAATATGTGAAAATATGTGAAAAAGTTTTTTTTTTATATGTAAATAAGTTAAGAATTTTAATTTAGAAATGAGAGTCAAAAATTCCAGAGAAAAAGAGAGTAGCATCCCCATTCCTTTTTTGTTTTCAATTGGTTTAAAAGTTCTTTTGAAATGTCTGAAGGGTAAAAGTTGAAGGCAATTAACGTTCGTATTTTTGGCTAGTCTACAAATCTTTTAACATTATTTAAGTACTTAGTCCCAAATAATCCTTGATAATTAAGTAATGAGAAGTTAATACCTACGAATTTCCTATTTAAGCATGGCATAGTCGATTAATTTCGAGAGATTTTCAAGAAAACCTGTGCAAATCAGAGTTAAGTCTTCTTTAAATTCTATTTATTTATTTATTGGCTTTTGGCATTTGTAGGCCATTTTGGCCACTTGTTTATATTCTAAATAGAGACAAAGAGACTATTTTTTAAGGGAGAGATTTATAAGTATTCATTACTTGATTGAATAATTGCAAAAATAACTCCATAACATAAATCTTATCTTCTCTTATACTATTAAACGAGCAATGTACGTTTATTTATTAGTATGCTCAACAGTTCTCGAAAACGGCTCTAACGAATTTTTTCAAATTTTAAATAATACTATTTCCGGTACCAATATGAAATTGCGCAGGGTTTTATATTTAGGAAAATTAGTACTTTTGGGAAGTAATTGTACTTTACTAATGTACTTTTTTAGTTTTTTCCATTTTTTTCGAAATTCCTTTTAAATTTTTTCTTTCAAATTTTTCTATTTGCGATATAGAAAACAAATTAAGCTATGTTTCGTTTTTGGAGGACTTCGAAGTACTAATACTTTACTGATATCCTTTTTTGTTTTTTCAATTTTCTCAATATTCCCTTCGACAATATCTTTTAAATTTTAAGCGGTCCAAGAATAGATCTACTCGTTTATGTTTGATTCAAATTTTAAATATATTATTTCCGGTACCAATATGAAATTAAGCAAGGTCTTGTCTTTGAGGGACCTCGAGTACTAGTACTTTTTTTAGTTTTCCCAAATTTTATCAAAAGAAAAAATCACCGAGCCCCAGCTCGGTCATCCGGGAACTATTTCTTATAAAAGAGAGAAAAACATTTTAATATGCTTAATAGGCCAGTTTTAATTTCAAAAGCCCTAGAAATAAATTGACTTTTTATCTTTTCTACGATATCTATAAAAATAGAAAGGTTAATCCGCAAAAATGGAAGATTAAATTTTTTTTTGTTTTAATCAAGAATCCGTATTCCGTTATGCAAGAATTAAAAATTAGTATTTACTCGAGTTGGTTTTCTAAAATAAGAGATTTCTTTAATTCATGCAATATCTCTTTAGCGAATAACTCCCGAGAGGCAAAATCTAATTGCTTTTATTTTTTGTTGATTATTTTTTAAAGTTTAATTTAAGTGCAATCCAATTTTTAATAATATTATAAATCAAAGTTATGGAAACTTTGGAAAGTTTTTTTTTTTTTTTTTTAGTCTCAGTGGTGCAAACCATATATTAATGCTTAACAAAGAGCGCTTCGATTAAATTCTTAATTTTTAAAGAAATTTTTATACAACTTTTTAAATTAATTCAAAAAGAGGCAATTTTTTTATCCATTAGGAAAAGACTTGAACATTAAGGAGAGACGAAATTTATTATGTGAAAAAGTTTTCTTGTCTTTCAATTAAAATTAAAAAAAAAAAAAGATTCGCCTATTTATCAAATGAAAAATAATTTATGAAAAATTCCCGGCTCATATTTTGTATCTGTTGTCTTCACTAAAGAAATAAAATTTGTGGATGAACTGGTCTCAAAATTCCAAATCTTATCCCAACAACCCTTCCAGGTTTCCTTGATTCTTAAGTTTTAAGAGAGAGGGAAAGCCATGCCCATCTTTTCTACCTTCTCTTTTATGCAATGATGAAAATAAAAATTTCTGAATAAATATTAAAAATAAAATTTTTAAATTAATGAATTCAAATTAATAAATGTGTTAGACTTCTAAGGAAATTTTAGTCAGGATTCAAAGGACGTTGCAGCCAGTAAAATAAAAAAAAATTTATTCGCCAACGTTTTGGTCGCCAATCAAGACCTTCATCCGGGCAAATATTGTTAAAAACTTTTTATTTATACTCGAGTCGAAATCGAACGCCTGGTTTGAGTCTACAAAACCTCAGAATCTAATTGTTGTCTAAGTAGACTTAACAGAATCAAACTAGGATTTGAAAGCATGGTTTCTATGGAAATTTGTTAGTCTGGTTTGGTTCTAACAAGTCTACTTATGTCCCTTTTTGACATGTTTAGACTCAGACCAGGTATTCGAAATACTAGTTTAAGTCTACCAGATCTACTATTACGACCAGCAGAACTGAATCCTGGAATCCTAGTTTAGGCCTATAAATTCTCATTTAAAATTTGTTTATATACATATATACAGAGTGACAAAAAAGTTCTGATAATTTTGTTAGATTAGCAAAGAGGTATGCTTGTTTTTTGGCAATGAGATAAATAACTTTTAGAGTGTTTTCTTCAAATATTTCAAAGACATTTAATAGCACTTCACCGCTGATGAAGAAGTCCTATTAAATGCCATCGAAATATTTGAAGAAAACACTCTAAAAGTTATTTTTCTCAATGCCAAAAAACAAGCATACCTCTTTGCTAATTTATACAACTTGGCACTCCACATTCGAAATTTTTTACTTTCACTTACATCTATATATGTTAATATATATAGAGAGAAAGTATTGGATTCATGTCAAAAATTCGATGTCGAGATTTTGATGGATCTTCACGTTTTGCTCTTCATTTCGCTAGAATTAAATTCTTAAATAAAAGGAAAATCAAATTAATCTTTAAATAAAATTATATTTCTTGTTTAAATATCAATTTTCTTTAATTTGAGAATAAGATAACATATATTTAAAAAATTTTAAAAATTCCAAATGCTCTTCGTGTCGATTTCAATATTTCTGGAGATTCATTACTGAAATTGTTTTAAAGAAAATATGGATGTAAAAATAAGTTTCCATCTCTAAAATAAATCACATTAATTTTTATCTTGACTGTATATGTAGGCCTATACCATCAGTTATCACATGTGGAAAAATATTTTTCTTTTCAGTAAGAACTTCATTTAGTTCTCTGGATATGTGAAAAATATATAAATTAATTTTATAAATTTATAATCTTTTTTAGTTTGTCTTCTTACCTTTCAACATGACATGAATGGCCAATGTTCCTTGTATTCATTTATTAAAATTAAAGTGGCTTCTTCAGGCCAATGTGTTTTTACAACTAAAATTTATAATGAATATAATTGAAAAAATTAAATAAAATATAAGATTACATATATATAAATAAAAAAAAATAACAGCTAACCTTATCATTTTGTTTTGGCTTGTTTTTATAACGTTGACCCTTAAATAAATAAAAATAATTAATAATAATAAAGAAAATTAATGAAAAAAATGAAAATAAAACTTAAAACTTACTTCTTTTTTATCGATAATAAATCCAAATATCCAAGGAATGAAAGAAAATGAAAGGTGGCCATCTATTAAAGCTTTGGCGCTGAGATCGCACTGTTTTTAATTTTTACCCGAGAGCATTAGAAGATTCAAACCAGTACTTCCCGAGTCAAAATCGAACGCCTGGCTTGAACCTTTTAGTCCTCAATTGAAGACTGCAAGGTTCAAGCCAGGCGTTCAAGTACTGGTTTGAACCTTCTAATTCTCCTGGCAGGCTCAGTAGGCTCAAGCCAGGCTTTCAATTTTGACTCAAATACTGGTTTGAACCTTCTAATTCTCCTGGTAGGTTTAGTAGGCTTTAACCAAATTTTAATCCTATCAAATAACAAAGGAATTGAGGACTAAAAGGTTCAAACCAGGCGTTCAAGTACTGGTTTGAATCTTCTAATTCTCCTGGTAGAATCAGTAGGCTTTCACAAAATTGTAAATAAATAACATCCCATCAAATAACAAGGGAATTCAGGACTAAAAGGCTCAAACCAGGCGTTCGATTTCGACTCGGGTACACTGAAAAAAAAAACCTTGTAAATTCAATGGAAATCCCTTCAATTCATTCCGAAACCGTAATGAAAATGCGTCAATGAGGTTTCTCGTCAATTCAATGGGATACCTTGTTAAAACGAAATTGAAGGTGCATCTTATAATTTCAAAAGGTTTTCCTGTTGAAAAAAACTGACAAGATTTCCTTTAAATTTAAAAGGAAATTTTGTTAAAACGAAGTTGACCGTATTTACCGTAAATTTTAAAGGAATTTTTGTTGAAACGAAATTGACAGGATTTCCTGTAAATTTTAAAGGAAATTTTGTTGAAACCAAATTGACAGGATTTCCTGTAATTTTTAAAGGATATTTTGTCAAAACTAAATTTACTGGATTTCTTGTAATTTTAAAATGATTTTTCATTTAATTTTAAATTGAATTTATTTCAATCTGCTACAGCTACACTCGACGGAACACAGGTTTTTGGCGTGTTGATTAATTTAAGAGATTTTTTAATTATTTATTTTAAATATATTTTTAATTTTTCTCAGGTCAAAGATATGCATTATTGTTTTACGAATGACATGAGAAAAATCAAACATATATTTAAAAAATAATTAAAAAATTTTTTAATTAATCAACACGCCAAAATCCTGTGTTTCGACGAGCTGTGGCAGATTGAAATAAATTCAAGTTACAATGATTTTTTTGTCAAAAACAATTTGACAGGATTTCTTATAATTTTAAAAGGATTCTTTGTATAAAGGAAATTATGTAAAAAAATAAAATTTACAAAATTATAACAAAAAAAATGTTTTTTTATTTTACGAGTTAATTACAAAAAAATTACAATTCAGTTGTAATGTACACCAAACTTATATAAATAAATACTTTTGAAATGAATTATCAAGATGTCTTATTTTATAAATAGGCCTATTAATAAGTTTTGAAACATATTAAAATATCAAAAATATGTATTTATTTTTAGATAATATGAAAAAAAACAATAGAAATGTCATTTTCAGAACCATAGGATGAATTGTTCATTTGTAGATGCTGAATCTTCGATTTTGTATTCTAAAAAAAAAAAAAAGTTTGTTTTTTAATTCTACCAAAATTTGTTTATATTCTAAATTTTTAACTTGTTGAGGTCGGCCTGACCAAGAGAGCGAGAAGCCCTCTTGGGCTAAGGTATTGTATTCGGTTCTTTTGTCTTGAAAATAAGGAATTTTATCTGAAAGAACCTCTTTCCAATGTATGAAACAGACCTTCTAAATCCCACTCGATTAGCTGATATAATTTTAAATAGTATTCATTGAAGTCCTGCAAGTCAAGCACAAAATTTATTATAAATAATAATTATATTAAAAGAAAATCATAATATATTTTGTAGACGTACCTTGGTTTTTTGCCATAATATGTAAGAAAAAAACAGGACACAAAGAAAATTTTGTTAGACGTGCCGTGAATAAAAAAAAAAAAGTACAAATATTTTTCAAAATTAAAAAAGTATATATGATAGAAGATATCAACTCGGATTTCAAATATTCAAAGAATGAATCTGGAAAAGAAATGTAGCCTAGTCAACTCAAGCTAGTCATACTGTCTGCTAAGAGAGAATGACGAGCTTTGAGTTAGAGAGGAAGCAATGGGTAGGTAGGTAGGTATGGAGGGAGTTGCCTTTTTCTCAGGTAAAATAAGAATTTAAAGGTTTTTACTGTCAAATTTAAAGGAAACCTTGTCAATTTTACAGGATTTCTTTTTGAATTAGAACTCGATGAAATTTCCTGTAAAAATAAAAGGAAATTTTTTCATTTTTACGGTATGAGTTTGTCATATAGAACTTGAGGCGATTTCTTGTAAAAATGAAAGGAAAATTTGTTAATTTTAAGGGAAGGTTTGTTGAAAATTTTTAAAGGGATTTCACTTTAATTTTACAAGGTCGGTTTTTTTTCAGTGTAATAATTTCCTGGCTGTAAAGTCCTTTGAATCCTGATTGAATCTCTACAGTAGGGTGGTCCTTATTTATAGACGTCAAATTTTTTTTTTAGAAATTTAATAGCAAGTCTTTTCCATTGCAAAAAAATAATGTCTGCAAAATTTGAACTAATTTGTAAATTAAGAGCACGTGGGACTTTGAGAATTTTCAAAATTCTCTGTTTTCTTCCCCAAGGGACTAAATTAATTTCACATTCGAATAAAACTAGAAATTTAGAATCTTCTATTACTTAACCTTAAATAATACAAAATAAATTAAGAGATAGATTTTTAACAACCCTACCTTCGTCAATTTTATATATGTTTAAAGCAATTGAATGTAAAATATCAAAATGGTCTCTTTAAATTCTTGCTCGTACTTGGGCAATAGCATAGTGGTAGAGTATACTCTTGTGCTAGGAGTCTAAATAATATCCCGTGGGATAATTAGGATAGAATAAAGACCTACGACTTGAATTCTGATTCTAAATAGAGATCTATCCAATTGTTTCATCTGTCAAAGTTCCTCTGCATAAATCTGTTCATATTTTATTTCGCAATTATTTGTCAATCATATTTTTCAGTTTGATTATATAAAATTATATTTAACTAATATGTAAATATGAGTTGAGTTAAATCCTCATTGAATATTCAAATGAAAAGATCTCGAAAATTATTTAAATAAAATTATCAATATTCAAGGTGTGCGAGTTATCAAAAAAAAATTGAAGAAATTCAAGAATTTAACGCACCATTAGGGTAAAATGTACATTAAAAAATTCGCCAAAGAGCGGAAATATAATAAATATCATAATAAAAAGTTTCAATAAGTCAACTTTCAGATTTTTCTCGAGTTGCTGTTAATGAGAAAATGACAAAAAAGTAATAAAAATATTATCAACATTTCGAGCACGAGTTGCACTTTCAAATCAATAATCTGTTTATAAAAGAAGAGAATTCCCTTCTAACCCATGAGGGGTGATGGCCGAGATAAACAAAAGTCAATATTGATAGCCTAAAAGCCAAGGGGAGTTGGTTCAGATCCCACGAAGTGCAATGAATATTTATTTAAATCCTTTGAAAATCAAATGATCTAAATAAATATAATTTGTATCGAATTTATATACACTATCCGTGTATCGTTTAAAGTGTATATGGCCTAAGATGCCGAAGACTTAAATTAAAAAAAAAATAGAAGAAGAATAATTCCATGACAACAAACTCGGCCTAAAATTTCAAAATTTTGATAAAATAGAAACGAAGAACGAGAAATAAGCTCAAGACCGATAATAATTTATTAAAATTAAAAAGAGAAGATACTTGTAAATTTTAATCCTAATTAATGAGCTTTTTGTTTTGTTCTATCTTTTGATCAAAGTAGGACGTCTACCCCTTCCACCCCCACCACCGACAAATCTCTGAAGGGATTTTAAAATAAAAAAAAAACCGCAAGCAGTGAGATCGATGCGTCCTCTTCGTCTTCTTTAAATACAAAAAGCCGATTCAAGTTAGTGAATCCAAAAAGAAGAAGAATGTATATTCACTACAAAATTTATGTGATTTAAAATGGAAATTGCGAACAATGTTACGATCGAGTGAAAATGGCTCCCTCGATCGACCTGTTGGCCACCTCTGCTTTATGCAGTTACTTAAATCTTTTCTTTTTTTTATCTTACTTTTTTATTTATTTCCCCTTCTGGTTCTTTTTTCTCGTAGCGTTGAAATTTATTTAGTGGATGAAATTCTCTAAGAAAATTTAAAACTAGATTCACCATCTCAAGTAGCTGACTAACAATGCAACAACACAACAACAAGCTTTTTGTTAATAAAAAATTTATGCAATTAAAAAAAAGAAGAAATTATTTTTTAAGACTTTTTGATACAAATTAATTTGAAGTCATTTACTTCTTTCATTATTGATTTTGGCAAACTGGCACGTGATATAATTTAAATTTCGCTTTTAAAGCTCAAGACGGGAAGCGAACCACTGACCCTCAAGCGATTCCTACACGATCAATATTTATATTGCACAATAGTATTACTGGGCCAAGCAATATTATTGCTCAATAAATTAGTTCCCGGGAGATACTTGTGCAGTCAACACAAGGAATAAGATTTAGCTTCAAAAAAGAAGGAAAAAAAGAAGCGCAGGTGGATGAAGGAATGGTTTAAAGAAACAAATAAGTACAGTTATGAAAATCTTTTAAGTAAACTAAGATACTATACTGTTTGAACAGAATTGAAATAATATTGCGCAATATTGCTAACAGACGAATATTTCCTATATTGCACAATAAAAAATCAAACTCTTTTTGATTGACTCAATATATTGCGCAATCTTTCAATGTGATCTACAGACGCTCAATATTATTGTACAATGTCAATTATTGTGAAATATATTGACTTAAATTTTGATTATGTAGGGGTTTAGACTTTGAATCAAAACCTGTACCCCGGAGAATCATTTATTTGAATTTAAATTTAAATTTTTTAATCAGCTGTTGGCGAAAAACATTCAGGGCAGTCAAAAATTAGTTTCTTTAATAATTCCTAAGTTTTAATCGAAAGGACTTTCAATGTTGGTTTAATATACGTAAATTATAAATGTAGTTTTATGTTTTGCTCATGCAATCATAATTAAAATCAATTTTTAGATCTTCATTAAGGCAAAAAAAAAAAAATCATCGTTAATTCCATTCAATATGATAATCGATAAAGAAGCTCAATGAACTCAAATTGATTTATGAATTTTAATCAAAATCGTTAGAGTGAATTTTTTGAGAAAATCGAAAAAACCAGAAAAAGTATATCAGTAAAGTACTACAGTCGAACCTCTGTAAGTCAAACCTCCACAACTCGAAGAAATGTTTAGTTCCCTTCTCTCCAAATCCTAAAATCTATATTTCTCGAAATCTTAAACCTCTATAGGTCAAAATAATACAAAAATATTTTACCTCTATAACTCGAAAAAATGAATTGGACCTCTCTATCTCAAACCTAGCGATCGAAGAAATAAAATAAGAGTACGTGTAAATCATAAATAGGATTACCAGTTCTATGAAATGAATGAAGAATATATCTTAAGCTCTTTCTTAGAAAATTCGAACTTTTTGGCGTCTCCCTCAAAGTTCGACTTACAGACGTTCTACTGTAGTACTGTTTTATTCAAAAGCTTCCTGTTACGTCCCAGCGGGGTACCTAACTTAAATATTTCAACTTCCTAACTCTTTTCGTTCTTGAGATATTTTGTTCACTAACAAACAGATCATTTTGTGAAACTTTATTATCTGCTTTAGAATAAATATATTCCCCCTCACTTCTCTTCTACAATATTTACCTGATAAATAATGTATAAATAACAATTTTCTAAAAATTGGTTTTAATTATGATGACATCAGCAAAACATTAATAGAACAAGGCATAAACTTTGATTAAATTGTCTCTGTGATTTGTTTACTTCATGCATAGGGCTTCAATGATTGATGATGAGGGTATTATCCTCCTGATTCTGTTCAGGCCATCCATGACAAAACCACCGATGCACTTCTACAGGCTTTTCCTATTTTACGAGCCTCTAGCTATTCAGACTATCACTGACCTACATCAAATTTGCTTTGAATTATTAACTAATTTTAATTGAATTATCTTTATTGATAGAGATAACGATTGAGTTCAAGTTGTATTTAATGAAAAAAATTTTTTTATCTCAGCGTGTTTTGGATAAGAAGAGTGCAAATATCAATTAAAATCCTAAACAAATATCTTAATATTAAATATTCACTAAAAAGACCGCAATAAAAATATTTGTTATACAGGGTGTAAATATTTGGACGATTTAAGAAGGTCAAAAAAACTAATTCATTTTATTGTTCACATAATAAAAGTTACATGATTGGGAAGTCCATCAAAATGCTTTTTATGTGAGTGCTTAAAAATTTAAAAATAACATCACTGACATGGGTTCCATTCTTTGAATGCATATCTCTGCACGTCGCTTGGAAGAATCAAAAGTATTCGTCAGAATTTCTAATGGAATCTGTTGAATAGCAGTCGTGATTGATCTTCGATGCTACGAGGTTTTGTTTCGTAGACTTTAGGTTTTAAATGTCCCTATAAGAAAAAGTCCGATATACCAATGCTTCAACCACGAAATGCTGACTTACGCTCGTTGTGGTTTCAACAAGATGGTGCGACTTGACTTGTCCGCCATGCGACACAAAGTGTACGAGACAAAACCTCGCAGCATTAAAGGAATCAATCACGACTGCTATTCAACAGATTCCATTAGAAATACTGACGAACTCTTTTGATTCTTTTAAGCGACGTGCAGAGATTTGGATTCAGAAGAATGGACCTCACTTCAGTGATGTTATTTTTAAACAATAGCACTCACATAAAAAGCTTTTTGATGGACTTGTCAATCATGTAACTTTTATTAAGTAAACAATAAAATAAATTACTTTTTTGACCTTCTTAAATCGTCTAAATATTTATGCCGCACGCTGTATTAAAGGCGAAAGTTGGGTCCATTTTTCGGATAAAAATCAGAGGGGGTGGCAGGGCTGGACTGGAAACACATTTAGGCCCGGAAATATCGGTGACGAAGGTCCATAATATTAAATTTAAGGAAAAAAAAAATACAAAAAAGTACATTAATAATTTAAAACCTTAAATATATTTGAGGACCCACCGGGATATTGCCGGTATCCCGATGGGCCAGTTTAGCACTGGGGGGTGGTGAACTTTTGTGACAAAGTAATCTCATTCGGAAACAGAACGACAGCATGGTTAATAAAATAAATTATATTTGCTTTTCCCCTTTGGCCTTTTCTTTGTTAATAGATATGTATTCAGACTATCGAAATTAAATAATCAATATAGACAGAAAGAGATAAAATTTATATATTTTTTTTTTCTCTTTATCTTAAATCAGAACCGCGATTGAAATAGAAATTCAACCTGCTAATCCATTCTGGAGAAGGGAATGAGATATTGTATTTGCGGTTGCCTAACGCTTGTTCAACAGGCGAATCATATTATCATGTTAGGTCAATCCTTTTAAATATTTTTTGGAAGTTAAAAACACATAATTCTCGACACAAATCGTGTGTTTAATAATTAAATAGGTATTTATTTTCCTATTTTATAGGTCTATTAATATTTAATAACTCGCACGTTGACCCTTGGAAGAGACCCTCACACCCGTTCGTAAATAAAATGCAATGCAAAGTATAAAGAGACATATTTATAATTATGTTTGCTAATGTACAGAGAGTAATGATTATGATTAATTTTT
>JAKCPI010012411.1:0-11660 GCA_023213315.1 Euborellia annulipes | reverse complement strand
TTTTTTTTATTTTACTGGCTGCAACGTCCTTTGAATCCTGACTAAAATTTCCTTAGAAGTCTAACACATTTATTAATTTGAATTCATTAATTTAAAAATTTTATTTTTAATATTTATTCAGAAATTTTTATTTTCATCATTGCATAAAAGAGAAGGTAGAAAAGATGGGCATGGCTTTCCCTCTCTCTTAAAACTTAAGAATCAAGGAAACCTGGAAGGGTTGTTGGGATAAGATTTGGAATTTTGAGACCAGTTCATCCACAAATTTTATTTCTTTAGTGAAGACAACAGATACAAAATATGAGCCAGGAATTTTTCATAAATTATTTTTCATTTGATAAATAGGCGAATCTTTTTTTTTTAATTTTAATTGAAAGACAAGAAAACTTTTTCACATAATAAATTTCGTCTCTCCTTAATGTTCAAGTCTTTTCCTAATGGATAAAAAAATTGCCTCTTTTTTGAATTAATTTAAAAAGTTGTATAAAAATTTCTTTAAAAATTAAGAATTTAATCGAAGCGCTCTTTGTTAAGCATTAATATATGGTTTGCACCACTGAGACTAAAAAAAAAAAAAAACTTTCCAAAGTTTCCATAACTTTGATTTATAATATTATTAAAAATTGGATTGCACTTAAATTAAACTTTAAAAATAATCAACAAAAAATAAAAGCAATTAGATTTTGCCTCTCGGGAGTTATTCGCTAAAGAGATATTGCATAAATTAAAGAAATCTCTTATTTTAGAAAACCAACTCGAGTAAATACTAATTTTTAATTCTTGCATAACGGAATACGGATTCTTGATTAAAACAAAAAAAAATTTAATCTTCCATTTTTGCGGATTAACCTTTCTATTTTTATAGATATCGTAGAAAAGATAAAAAGTCAATTTATTTCTAGGGCTTTTGAAATTAAAACTGGCCTATTAAGCATATTAAAATGTTTTTCTCTCTTTTATAAGAAATAGTTCCCGGATGACCGAGCTGGGGCTCGGTGATTTTTTCTTTTGATAAAATTTGGGAAAACTAAAAAAAGTACTAGTACTCGAGGTCCCTCAAAGACAAGACCTTGCTTAATTTCATATTGGTACCGGAAATAATATATTTAAAATTTGAATCAAACACATAAACGAGTAGATCTATTCTTGGACCGCTTAAAATTTAAAAGATATTGTCGAAGGGAATATTGAGAAAATTGAAAAAACTAAAAAAGTATATCAGTAAAGTATTAGTACTTCGAAGTCCTCCAAAAACGAAACATAGCTTAATTTGTTTTCTATATCGCAAATAGAAAATATCTAAAATTTGAAAGAAAAATTTAAAAGGAATTTCGAAAAAATGGAAAAAACTAAAAAAGTACATTATTAGTAAAGTACTATTACTTCCCCAAAAGTACTAATTTTCCTAAATATAAAACCCTGCTCAATTTCATATTGGTACCGGAAATAGTATATATTTAAAATTTGAAAAAATTCGTTAGAGCCGTTTTCGAGAACTGTTGTGCCTACTAATAAATAAACGTACATTGCTCGTTTAATAGTACAAGAGAAGATAAGATTTATGTTATGGAGTTATTTTTGCAATTATTCAATCAAGTAATGAATACTTATAAATCTCTCCCTTAAAAAATAGTCTCTTTGTCTCTATTTAGAATTTAAACAAGTGGCCAAAATGGCATACAAATGCCAAAAGCCAATAAATAAATAAATAGAATTTAAAGAAGACTTAACTCTGATTTGCACAGGTTTTCTTGAAAATCTCTCGAAATTAATCGACTATGCCATGCTTAAATAGGAAATTCGTAGGTATTAACTTCTCATTACTTAATTATCAAGGATTATTTGGGACTAAGTACTTAAATAATGTTAAAAGATTTGTAGACTAGCCAAAAATACGAACGTTAATTGCCTTCAACTTTTACCCTTCAGACATTTCAAAAGAACTTTTAAACCATTTGAAAACAAAAAAGGAATGGGGATGCTACTCTCTTTTTCTCTGGAATTTTTGACTCTCATTTCTAAATTAAAATTCTTAACTTAAATACATATAAAAAAAAAAACTTTTTCACATATTTTCACATATTTGAAATATTTTTTATCTTCATTGGTTTTCTCGTGAGGTGTTGGATTTTATAATTTTTTTTTTAAGGCCAGGTATTTCATTGATCATAAGGAAACTCTTTTGTTTTTCAAGTGCCTGAATCGTAGACTAATTTAATTAAATCGTTTAAAAAAATCTATGTAGCCTGAGATGCCGAAGACATCAAAAAAATATTTTCTGCAAATGAAGTCTTTTAAACTATTTATTAATATTTATTTATTATAGGCTTAATACATCCAGACACATTTTATTTATTTATACCAAATGATTTCCAAAAAATTTGCATTGGTCTGTCTAAGGGAGTCAAATCTATATATCCTTTTAAGATGATCATTATTTTTTTTTAAGTCTCTTCGGCATCTTAGGCCATTTAGACGATATTCATTATTTACTATGTTATAATATTGGGCCCCAGGCACATTTATTTAAATCATTTAGTGTCTAAATGATTTAAATAAATATTCATCGGACTGCCTGGGATCCGAACCCTCGCCCCGTGGCTTTAAGACTATCAATATTGATATTCGTCAACTATTCTAGCCTCTCGACCACGGTGATGGGGGGGGGGGGGGATTCAGATAGACATTTACTGTATTTACACCATATGGTTAAGGTTATCAATATTGACATTATTACTATCAATAAACTCGCGGCCACGGAGTAGGGATAAAAATATATTTAACTTAAATATTTGAAGTCATTTGTTCAAAATTTTCAAATTTTTGTGGGAAAAAATAACCTCTAATAATACATGTATTATTTTTTGACGTTTGCATTTGACGATTATGACTTACCCGAGCTATGGCTTCATAATACTTGTCTTTACTTTAATCGATAGGCCGGTATGATTTATTTCTTTGCCATATCCCCCAAGAGGAAATCTCAAAAAATAAAAAATATGACAATTACCAAATGAATTTTCTTTTTTTAGAGAACATAAGTTCTGATCATTTTAATATGGAAGTGGTGGGTACAGTTGCTTAGAAAAAAGGCTTAGGATGCTTAACTTCCAACAATGAAAAATTGAAAACCAAAAGCATAATAATTTGCTTTTATAAAAAAAATTCTCTGATTCTCTATCTAATCTAAAAATAATAATAGCCTTCATAATTTTTACAATTGCTACGGCATTGGGAGTTTATAAGAAACGACTCTATTAATTTTTTTTTAATTAATCACTTTGTCCTTTGAACCTTTGCATTTTTGTTATGAATGTATTTCTATGAAATGTCTAATCTACAACCTTCATTGAATTATCTCATGGCATTACTATTGATATTTGATTGTAAATTAAAACATTTTTTTTTGTTAATTTCATCAATAATATTTAGACTTATATAATAAATTCAATCGCATCAAAATTGAATTAGACCGCATTTGATACACGAATAGAATAACGCCCAAGGCATGATAATATAGTCTAGACTAGGGTTGTTATTGATGGGATATAGTAGATTGTGAATATTAATCAGTGTTAGGACAAACAGCCGGAGGGCAATTAGATAAGATAGGGCACCCCTTCCAAGTGGGATAAGTGTTTTTTTTTTTATATATATATATAAAGAAAACCTTTCTGGTTTCTAGACGCCAGGAAGCAAGTAAGCAACCCCCCTTGCACACATGTCTCTTTTGCGCAGCTGTGTCCTCTTTATGTATTTTTTTTTTTTTTTAATTTTGGAAAGTATATTTATCTTAGATATTCCCTTAATCCTATTGAATTTTACGGATGAAATTGGTCAACACTCTAACACAATTATGAATATGCTATTATTTAGAAACGAATAATAGCGATGATAATAATATTATACTTATTTTCATTAGGGGTTAGATTGAGTTGCCGATGATCTCAATGTTGTTGCCTTTTTACAAAAAAAGTGTCGATTATTATAATCCTTTATTGTCTCGAGGGAAATGAGCTTATCGGTTCTACGTTTTTTGATCTCCAAATAACGCCCTCTAAGATCTTTTAGGTCTGTTTACGAAGTGGGAAAAAGTTGTTTGAAGAGAAAATTGAAATAAATTAAAATTTCTATCTCTATTCATTTATATAATGAATTATTTAATTACAGTAGAACCTCTCTTAGCGAGCACCTCTTTACCGACCCGAGTAAAAATGATTAAAAATGATCGACACGCCCGCACCAGGGAGACACACAGTAGATCGAAAGTGACCAGAAGAAAAATGTTGTCTCTGGTGTGGACGTGTATATATACCCCTGTGTGTCCCTCAAGGTTCACTATGCAGACCTGCTGCCGGCATGTGTATCCCTCGATCATTTTTAATCATTTTTACTCGGGGAGTAATTCCCATAACCAGCAAAACAAATTTTAAAATAATGACTTGCTTAACGACGACGTTTCTCATAACGAGTGGGGAGCATTTTACATTAGTCTATGTATAAGGAGGACAGCTCTCCCCGAATGTTATTATTTCGCATAATGAGTGTTTCGCTTTACGAGTTTGATTCTGGAACGAATTATGCTCGTTAAACGAGGTTCCACTGTACTTACTTTGCTCTAAATAATAATATTACATTTGTGTTAATATTGTATACCCTTGTAGACTCTCATATTGCTCTCACACCCATAGATTTAATCATGGATTTATTCTTGTTGTTTCTGGTTCAGAACTGCTCTTTACTTGGATATGAATTTCTTGGGTGCTAAATTGCTTTAGAGAGCAGCAAGTAGAGCTAGCACCTGACCTATGCGTACGTCGCTTTAATTCCAAAAATCCTTTATTGGAATTTTTTCAATACCAATTCGTTTTTAAATTACATCTTTGATAATTTATTAAAAATGATTAAATTTGTTATTTGAAATTCCTATCGGATCCCCGTTTATTTACCCAAGGTGCATGAAGACACATACCTCAAACCTAACCGGCCTCTGGCTGTAGCCATCTACCGGCACCCCGTGAAGTTACATTATTTCCTATCTCTAACTCCTCTTCCTGCGTTCATTTTAAGTTAACGAGCTAATCCTTATTTCTAGTTTCTCCCGGTTCCTTATCCAACTTCTTCTATGCTAGGGAGGATGTCCTAGGACTCCTTCAGCATCGGCGGGTACAGCAACTATCTCTCCTCGTAGAGTACTAAATAATGACTAAATAATTTCATTTCATTCAAAGCACATTTACAACTTTTACCGACCGTTATTTTAGTCCAAAGGAAGTAATATTTTATTCTTAATTAGTAACAACTTTAATATTAAGCTAATATTAATTCCAATATTCGATTTTGAATTTCGTTTATTGGGCTATTTGAGAATGGTTAGCCAAATGGTGATATAATATTGGCTATAATAAATAACGAAAAATGAGCATTGCAACTTCGTTGAAGGCGTCCATCGTGTAAATCGAAAACACTCCTTTATAAAGAGAATAATTTCTTTTATTTGTGCTATTTTAAATACAAACTTAACTTTTAACAAAAATTTTTTTTTAATTGTCCATCTAATTGTTAAGGGGTCTAACACCAGTATTATTTTTTATTTTCCAAAGAAAAAAATCTTTTATGCCAAAATAATGGGATACAACTTTGTTATGATGGACCACCTGTTTGACAGCCTAATCTGACACCAAGGGGAGGTTTAAATATAAAATATTAAAAATGAACAAAAAAAAAAGATTTCCTAGGAACACCTTTATTTCCATTTTTCACTTGTTGACATCTCAGTCTGGTGTAAGTCATTCCTTATAATTAATTATTGTTATATAGCCTCGGTGTGTAATTCACATACTCTTTCTGAGAGCTACCAGGTATTTCTGTATGCTATCTTTCTCTCTTTTTAGGCTGGCTTTTTTATTCCCTCTTATCATCTACAATATTCAAATCCCGCCCACAAAAAAAGAAAAAAAAATTATAGCTAAAATAATATAGTCTTATTTCCAAAAACTCAAGTATTTTTCTCAATTCAAATTACTTTGTGTTAAGAGAAACTTATCTGACATGTTACCAATATATGTATATGTATTAATGTATGGTATTCAATGTAAATCAAAAATGGTGACCTTTTGAGAAGTGAATCGATTTGCGAGAAGCCGAGAACTGATCGACTTTGCCTTGAGGCGAACGAACATTCGAATATCCAAGTCGGTCGTATATCCAAAGCTGTCGTCACCTCCAACCTCTCCCAACCCACAAAATCCACCCCCACGCAGCCTCTCAATCTGTCTGCCTTAAGAGGAGCAAGAAGAAGATGAAAAAAAGTAGAAGACCGAACTGAAGAAGAAGAAGAAGAATAAGAACGAGGAAGAAGAGAGCAGCTCTTCATTTTCTCTTAGTAGTCGCTTTTCCTCCCCCCATCCCATCTACGCCCATCCCACTGGGATCGCAATCGTCGTTTCAGCATTTGCCATCATCCAACCCCCTTCACCGAAGTTCTATTGTCTCTGGCAACCGATGCACTATTGTTTTCCTGTCTTATGACGTCACAGCCCTTCATCACCGAACACGCCGTCGGCAATTCCACTCGACCATAATATATATATATATATAGTATTCTCAAGGCGAGACGTTGTCACGAAACGTAACATCAAAATCATGAATAGATAGAGATAGTCCTTCCTTCTCTTCTGTATACACTTAGAAAATAATCCATTAGATAATATTACATAACAATTATATTGTTTATTATTATTGTTTTTTCAAAGCCTCAAACTAAAGAGAGGAAGAATCCTGTTAAGTATTTTCAATGGAAATTTTATACCAATAATATCCTCTCTAAAAACTCTCAATTGAAAGTTTAACCCATCCATTTCATATTCTTACACGCAATTTTGTACGCAACAAGACAGTTAGGTATTTTATATTCTAAAAGGGGAGCTATTTAAATTTCTTTCCTTTATTAATTTGAATTTTATTGATTTTAAAACTTGGAAAATTAATTATAAAGAGTCTCTGTTAAGTAGCTTTTTTTTGTAGTGCAGAAACCCTCTTCAGTTTTATTCTGATAGTAAAATATACGACATCTCACCATTTATTGAAAAAAGAAGTAGATATATTTGTTATTTTTATTTTGATTCAACATCTTTTAACAATAAAATGATGAGATGTTATATATTTTACAATATGTTAAAAGTTAGGGCCGCTTGCATCAGATGTAGCCATTTTGCTTTCAATTGGATAACCCAGCCTTCGAGTATATGGTTGTGGATATGTTGAATTTTTAGCCCAGGTCTCTGTTAAGTTGGCTGTAAGCAAAAGTTCTGTTTAAGATATAACAAAAGGGTGATATTAGAAACACAAGCCCTGGCACCAGCCTAACTTCACGAATATAAATGACAGAAGCAATCTTCAATCTATCCCTTTTTTACTTTCTCTTAACTATGTATATATGTAATATATATATAGAGAGAAAGTATTGGATTCATGTCAAAAATTCGATGTCGAGATTTTGATGGATCTTCACGTTTTGAGGTCCCCTGAATCCAAAAAAGTGGTTTTCGCGACATGGTCTGTCTGTGTGTGGGTGGGTGGGTGGGTGGGTGGGTGGGTGGGTGTGTCTGTGTTCAATTTTAAGCATGAAGGAATTGAGCTACGAGGATGAAATTCTATATTTAACTTAAACACCCCCCGGGACCGGAAAAATAAGCTTTTAATCAAAATCGGCCAAAGATTACTAGTACTTTACTGATGTACTTTTTCAGTTTTTTTCGATTTTCTCAAAATTTGCTCCAACGATTTTTTTTAAAATTCAAAAAATCAATTATTTTTTAGATGCTCTTTAAAATGTATATTCTCATTTTGCGATTGAAATCTTCTGAAGACCACTTTACTCTTGTATTTCATAGGGAAGATAGGAGAAATGGTTGCCATGGTAACAAAATATAAATATTTTCCCATACTTATAAATTTTACATCTGAATTCAAATGTTCCGTACTGTCGGGAACTAAATATATGTTGACACAAAAAATCTGGTGTGACAGCACAGTACACAACTTTCGATTACCGAAGGTAAGAGAAAGTTGTGTGCTGTGCGCCAGTCACACCAGATTTTTTTTGTTATTATTCGTTTTATGTCAGTCCAGGATTTTATTTCTAGGATATATGGCAAGGTGTTGGAGTTTATTATTTGAATATTGTTCTAATATCCAAGTTGGTACTATGTTAAAACGAGAGATGGCAACTCTCAAATCTGGGACTCAATATTTTCCTTCCATTAAAAATTTTTAAAAATAATTTTTTTAAAAATAATTGTAATTAACGACTTTGAATAATCAAATCATCCTAACCGAAACGCGAGATTCTTTAAGAATTATGTTTCAAAGATTCAAGTTGTTAAATGTTAATTTTAATTAGGCTTACATAGATCCGCCCCTGTAGATAAATCAGTCTACTAGATATTCGCATTACAACCACTAGGTGGCAACACACCATGATCCACCTATATAATTATTCGTCCTTATTTATTTCCGTTGCCAAACAAATAATTAAAATGAAAAATTCAGATTCAATACAGATTTGGCTAAGAACCCCACTTGAGAGGTTGAGGGTTGAGTGAGGAGAAAATTAATTATTTGATTTTAAAGAAACAATAAACAATTTATTAACTATTATTAATTTGGATACAGGTTGGGCCGAAAGGGTGAATTAATGTGTACAGGGTGAAAGTCAAATATTCTCTCTGACTCAAAAGAGTCGTTCCCACTCATTCGTGTGTTTGCTTTCGCAAGGTCACAGGAGTGGGGGAAAGACAGCACGTGTAGCTCTCTTTCCCAGGGGATGTGCTGTGGATTGCGACTTATTTTGAACAACGGAAGTGTTCAATTTCTGTTTAGTCAGGATTTACTATATTACTTAGACTAAGTATCTAATAATGAAAAAATATATATTGATTTTGGATACATTAAATATATTGAATAATTTGGCAAGTCGCAATGGCACAACACACCCCCTCTTTCAAGATGAAAGTCAGGGGTTTACAGACCCTTGACTTTCAACTCTTCCAAAAACATGTCTTGGGAAGGTGAACTTCTGGTGCTTTCCACCTTCTCCTTTTTACAATTTAATTTAAAAATTTTCTTTCTTAATACTATAAAAATAGTTACAAACAAAAATATAATGAAAATAGTAATTAAAGATATATTGATTATGTAAAAGACTGTATGATGAATATTATTGTTTATATATAATCTTTCCTTTTCCCCTAATTCCTTTATACCTTCACTAGCATGATTTAATAATTCAATCTCATTTTCGTGATCAGTAACAATCGCTTTAATTTTTGTAAAAGAAGTCTTTTTCATTTAAATCGGAAACTTGGGGTACAAAATTTTGAATTGGTAAGTAATTTGTTACGAGTCCTGTATTAAAAATTGTTTTTGATGGTCGAATAATTGAGTTGGGAGAGTATATTTCGCAATGAGATGGAATTTCGATAATCCCAGATAATTTCGAATTTAACAAAATTTTCTTTTCTGATAATCCATTACATATGACATTAATAATCGTTTGGTTATTCACATAAAAGATCCAACTATTTAATTTCGATAATTTCATCCAAATTTCTTCCGTAGCATCTAATATTCTTACATTACAATTATCAATTTTTGCTTCTTCTCCCAGAAGGATATTTAATACACAATCATGACTACCTTTACTATAATGAATCGGTTTAATTTGTTTACATAAGAATGTTGTTTCCTTGAAACATATACATTTTTCTAATTCATCTTCATTAAAATATTGAAAAATTTGACTTGTCTGATCTATTGAGAGGATGTTACTATTTGGCAAAATAATTGATGTTAGACTGTTTTTCGAATGATATCTTGGTATGCTAGTGATTTTATACATGTCATAATATTTTGAATTTGGTAAGGGAATTTGCAAAGAAAAGATTATCGTATTATTAATATAAAAACTATTTATCTTAATAGTATCGTATAGCATGTGAACATTCTTCTTAGATAATTGAATAGGTAACTTTATATTATTTGGAATCATATTTTGAATTTTAGTAAGTTGTTGAAGAAATTGATTTTGGTTAATTATTAAAGGATGTAATAATCCTTTACGAGCATTCTGTATTATGTTAATTAAATTAAATTGATATAATTCAATTTGATCAAATAGATGTAATGAAAAAATAAAAATTTCGTGTAGGTTTAGTCTCATTTCATTTGTCTGAACTACAGATGTTAATTTGTTTAAAATTTTTGTAATTGATGCCAAAGTTTCGTTTATTTGTGAAAATTTTTCATGAGTGGTGTTCACTAAATTTATTGTTGACTCTAAAATTGAAGTTTGTTTCTCTATCATGTCAAACTGGCTTACTTGATTTTGATTTAATTTTTCAATTTGTTCGTAAATTTTTTCTGCATCTTCGTCGTCCATCGTTCCAAAAAGAAAATTGGAAATTCTCCCTATAAAATTTAGGGGAGCTGATCTTTTGACTTTTTGTCTGTGATCGATTAAATAATTTAAAATTTCAAAATTTGAATTTATATTAGTTACAGTTTCATTTGCTTCATGTTCGAAATTAAAACACTCATGATATATTGACAATTTGCTTTCATTACATAATTTGGCAACTTGATCTAAATAGAATCTTGCTCGAGAATAAAGGTCCAAATAATTTTCTAAATTTAAATAGACAATTAATTTCCATTCGTTATTGTAAATTTCAAGAGTTCCTATTTTTTCATAAAATACAGATTGATTATTATTTAAATATTTTACATTTATATTATTAATAAATTCAGCGTCTACAATAAAAATTATTATTATTACTAACTTAAAGTTTGATAACATTTTTTCTAAGGTTCATATTCTTATCTTTAAACTTAGCACTGCACTTTCTCACGTCACTCTGGTCTTCCTGCAACACAACAACATGATCACTTTATCTTAACTTAGATTACAAACTTTTATAATAAGAATATTAATTCGTCAACAAAATTTTCTTTTTATTAATTAATACATATAGATTTCATTAAATTTTTTTATTAAAAGCTTTTATTCTGTTATTGTGAACTATCATCTTTTTATTTTTCACTAAAATTGTTGAATTTACTTTTGAATTCAATTTAATAACTTTATATGGACCTGTCCATAGAGGTTGTAACTTTCTTGATTTACCTTTTTGAAAAGACACATTTTTTAACAAAACTAATTGATTTAATTTAGGTACAAAAATATTTAATTTTTTATCATAAGATACCTTTGACTTCTCTTTAGTTTGTATTAAATTTTCTTTCGCTATTTTATTACACTTTCTCATTTTTGTCTTTCAACTCAAAATAATAATTTTCGTAATTGTATAAGGGAATAGGTTCTTCGTAAAAGGAATTAGGTAAATTGGCCTGTCTACCAAATACTAACTCAAATGGTGTAAAACCTGTGGATTGATTGGGTGTAGTGTTATACACGAAAGTAGCATAAGGAATCCAACTGCACCAATCTAGATTGTCATTTGATACGAAATTGCGCAAATACTCTTTAAGGGTTCGATGAGCTCTCTCGAGACTTCCATTAGTCTGCGGGTGATAAGCGGTTGAATTTAATTTTTTAATTTTCAAAATTTTGCAAATGTCTTTAAATAACTGTGAAGTGA
>JAKCPI010012410.1:0-11258 GCA_023213315.1 Euborellia annulipes | reverse complement strand
AGGTTAGTAGAAAGACAAGGTTGTCTCATACGGAGTGGAAAATGGTGGGGGGTTTTGGCAGATGACGTCACTCGAGTCCAAGATTCCCTAGTGACAAACGCTCTGAGTGCATATAGCTATTTGATATTTTGTGCTTCACATTACACATGCTTTAATAAATCGATTTGGACATTGTTTTATCATATTTGCTTATATTGGAGGTAATTAATTGAATGTTAAATCAAATAGTTAAAAAATATATATTTGATTCTAATCATAACCTTTTTCAAAATATTCTATTTAGGCTGTTTTTTCATCTTTTTCAATCAACTTTTCATTTGTGTGTTTGTGGCGCTTTCTTTACATGCATTCAAGGTAATTAATGAAATACTAAATCAATTATTTAAAATATATATTTGATTCAAATCATTCTTTTAGATGCCTGGAACAATTTGCTCAGTTGCAATTTGTAAAAATTCTTTTTATAAACAAAAGGAAGGAGAAGAAAAATTAATGTTTTTTTCATTTCCAAAAGACGACAGCCTACGAAAAGAATGGATTAGAAGATGTTTTCGAAAAGATAGTGTAAATCCAAAAACGGGAAGAATTTGCAACGTGCAAAATCTGATTTTCAAGAAGACATGCGAGCGAAAATTATGAATTTATCTCCCAAAATTCGATTAAAGCCAACAGGTAGGTAAAAAATACTCTATATATATATATATACAAGGCTTTTTTCACTATAGGCTATTCCCATGTCCACTGAGATTCTAATTTTACTTTTTATTTTAGTAATATCTTATTTATTATTAATATATCAATTTTTTCAGCTGTTCCATCGTTATTTTTAAAACCAAGTGATGTACCAATTCCTGAGGAATCAGCCCGATTGGCCCGAGATAAAAGAAAGGAAGAAAAAGAAATATTTTAAGATTTAATGAAGAAGGTTTCTGAAACTTCAAGCCTACAAACAAATATTTAACAGACAGAAAAAGATGAAGATAAAATAGATGAAGAAAAAAAATATAACAAAGGCAGTTTAAAAAAAGAAAAAAACATAGTAAATAAAACAGGGGCGTATGTAGAAATTTTTTTCGGGGGGAGGGGGGGGGGGGGGGGCGAACTCAAAAATTTTTCTGCGGAAAATTTTTTTTTTAAGAAACTAAATTTTTTTTCACACGAAATTTTTTGCAGAACATTTTTTCTTTTGAGGAACCAAAGATTTTCATCCTGCGGAAAAATTTGTTGCGCTGATGTCTGTATAACTCTATATATGTATATGTGTTTGGGAAATTTCGGGGGGGCCCGGGCCCCCTCGGCCCCCCTTATATACGCCCCTGAAATAAAATAACTAAATATGTATTTAAAAAATGCCCAGAAATTCCAATAATTTTAGAAAAATCATTCGTTAAATTAAGAGTTTTACTTAGAATAAAATTTTTTAATTCTCAAAGAGTAGTTACCAATAGAATTTCTTTAATGAAAAGAAAACTTTCTGACGAGGGAAGAAAAAATCTTAAAAAAAAGAAGAAAACTATTTCATAAGAAATAAATATTAATAGAATAATAGACAGGAAGAGAGGATGTCAGCCAAACAGGACAGCACCTATCGAATAAAGATCTCAATCCAGAAGGCGTTTCGGTTTTAATTAAATAAAGCCATCATCAGTTCTCAAGAGATTATTGGCTCAAGGTTGGGATGCAGAGAGTGTTGTTTTATATAAACATACAAAATTATATAAAAATATAACATTTGCACAGCCAATAATCTCTTGAGAACTGATTATGGCTTTATTTAATTAAAACCGAAACGCCTTCTGGATTGAGATTTTTATTCGATAGGTGCTGTCCTGTTGGGCTGACATTCTCTCTTCCTGTCTATTATTCTATTAATATTTATTTCTTATGAAATAGTTTAGGTAGAGAGGTCATACCATCCTTGTTAAGGTTTTTGGCCAGGTTTTCCTTAACAACTTAAGGCGAATGTCGGGATGGCTAATGCGACGTTTAATATACATTTCTATTTTTTTCCCTTTTGATTTATTTTGTTATATTTGTTATTATATTTAAATTTGTATTGTGTTTGTTGGACCTAGCCGCCGGGGACTGGTGCCTCTAAGCGGGTCATAATAAATTTATTTATTTTATTTAAAATATGTTCCATTTTTATTTTTTTGAAATATTATTTAATGTTTTTTTCAGCACTAGAGAAAATAATAATTTTTTTTAAAATATATTAATTAAATAATAGAAAGTAAAACAAAAATGAAGACAATTCGGAAAAAAATACTTTCTACTTATAAATACTTATATAATATTGTTATATAGGTAAGAGAAAGTAAAAGGAAAAATTAAATATTTTAAAATTTATATTCAACTATCAAAAATGATGAAAGAAAATTAAAATGAACAACTTTTAAATATGAATCGTAAAAAGCCAGAGAGAGATAAATACTATATGTTAAATAAGAATTCAAATTTGGGCTTCTTGATGACGATTTCCCGCCTTCGCTCTGATTGGCCGAGCCGTATGAGACAACCTTGTCATCTATTAGCCTTGGCTCTTTAGAATGTATATTCTCATTTTGCCTTTTTTTTAGATTAATCACATTAAATAAAAGATATTTAAAAAAATCGGTTTATATCTTATACATAATTAAAATTAGTAATCATTGTGTTCAAGAATAATTAATTTTTTGCCTTTAATTAATTAGCTGGAAACTTTAAAATGAAATGGAATAAAACGTTTGTTTCCCTATGGGAAAACTAACGTCATCTCTTGCCGCCCAGAGTAACCAGCTTCTCAATCGGCTAATAACCGTTTTTCGAGACGCATACCTTAATTATATTGACTTAAAAAAAATCATCTTACCACATCAGTGCCGTAAGGTTTAGTTAGGAGTTTAATTTGCCAGAAATACTCTTGGCCAAAAGACAGAGCACTGTCTCCTCGAACAGCTGCTGTTCCTAAACTATAACCCCGATGAAAGCGTACAGTACGTTTGTCAGATGATAGTTCGACAAATGAAGTGCCAGATGGAATTTCTTCTACCGAGGGTACAGACTGCATTATATTTGTCCAATGCCAGTCGAGAGCTGAAAACAAATAACGATCAAACTCATATAATTAATAATATTTATAAAAAAAAAAATGTAATTTAACCAACATTTTTTGCAATATACAAGAGTGTTATAGAAATTTGTTTTTTAAGTTTAAAAAATTCAAGAACTTGAATTTTTATCACCTAGCTGTCCACAAGAATGTTCTTCCGGCTTCATCAAATATGTTTTATAAATATTATTAACAATGCTTAAAGCTAGATAGTATAAAAAAGTCAACTTTGTTTATATATACTAAATGTCAATTTTACAAAGCTTTAAGTCTTCAAAACCGGTAGAATGCCTTATGGAGATAAATAAAAAAAAACAAAAAAACAATAATCATTTGAATTTTTTAAATTATCAAAATACTTCTAGAACAATGGATATTTAAATTGTGATTAATCTATGAAATCATTTCCTGAAAATTTATTAGAGGAAATTAAATTATAATTAGATTAAATAAAAGGAGTATTTAGTATTTATTATTGGTTCATTTGAATAAAAGTGTTTACAATGATAAGTAGTGTTTATATGCAAGTTAAATGACTTGAAGACAAAGAAAAAAATTTGTATGAGGTCAATGGCGTTTTATTTTGAATAAAACTTTGTTTTATCCTAGTAAAATAATGATAAAATGATTTTAAAATGTAATCTATTTGTTTCTTATTTTGACAGATATGACATAAGGAAAATATTACCTTCTGATTCCCCACATGTGCAATTTAATTCATTTCGATGTATAATATTCCATAAACTATCATCTTCTGTAAGATCTTTTACTTGACTACAACAATTTAAAATCATTGTTTCCGTTTTTTTCTTTGTTTAATCGATCACAATAACAATGTTGAGTGACAAAAATGAATAATTGAAGCTGATGAGAAGCACAATATTTTATAAACAATAACGAAGCATGCCAAATGTTCTTTTAAGAACAGCACAAAAGAAAAAAACGTTTTCTGTTATTAGTTCTCTGTTCCTTCTTTATACCTTCTTGCCTTCTAGAAAGAGATAGGAAAATCTCGAAAAGCCAACCAGCTGATTGGTGGGGAGAAGAGAATAAAGCAATAAGAGTGAATGAGACAAAAAGTGTGTGGGAAAAGGACAGAGAATAAAGATTATGGATAGTGCTGCACTCTTTCGATGAATTTAGAAACCTGATTTTAACATTTATTTTTGAAATTTAATTTTTAAATATTTATTTTAATTATTATTTTCTCTTTTACACTAAATGGATCTTTTTGATAAAATGAAATTAATTATTTTCATCTATCATATATTTCAATATATATTTTTTAAATAAAAAAGTAGCTTTTATGAAAGCACCCTACATGATTTTATATTCTTTGAATTTGCTCTTCTCACGCCAGTCAGTGAATATGAAAAAAGTCAGTTGGCTTTTCACGCGCCTTTTATTCACAGCATATTCGCGTTTTTTATTAAAAGTTTTTTTTTTATTTTGTGATTATTAGTGTTCATCAGTGTTCATAGTGTTTTAATTACTGCTCTTGGATAATGGATTATTAATTTTTATGGTCGTCATCTTTATACGCCTTTGTCTCACTCTCCGGGATCGACCCAGGATTATTATTAATGGTAATTATAATATTTAGTATTGGAAGTTTTTTTAATATAGCTGGTTAATTGATGTAGTAGGAGAATAAAAAGAGAGAGCAGCTAATTATAATAATTAATTATAATAACTAATTATTATAATTAGCTGCTCTCTCTTTTTATTCTCCTTCTACTACATTATAATATTTAATTTAATTAATCTCACTCTCTTTATTCTCTTGTAAAATTGTGTATCCTAAAATTTTCCACCATATAAATTAATATTTGAAAAAAATCCTATTTCTTATTTTTTTTTATATCATTCGAAGAATTCGTTAATAAAATAGATTTCTAAGAATATCCATTTTACTTGGAACGAAGTATTCTTGGAACTTGATTGTCGCGTGCATAAGAGAATCAAATCATACAACAAGCTAGCTTGTTACTTAGTTCGAACTCTCGCCGCTTGGTGTGCTCCCATCAATCTGATATATTTTAATTTTGTTTGTTTTTTTGTTAGACGGTTATAATTGGATAAAATTAATAGGTGATGATTAGAAACCTAATTTTCCTATTATTTTTCTACACCAAGGGCGGATCCAGAGGTGTTTCTCGGGGGGGGGGTAATCTGGTGTGACTCGTCGCACAGCACACTATTTTTTTTTAATTTCGGTAATTTAAAAGCGCATTCTGTACTTGTTTGCCAGAATACAAATACACATCAAATTTTTAAGTATTAAATTTTAAAAATTTTACATTAAAAATAAATTTTTTTGCGAAAAAAAGGTATTTTTTTCGAATCTCGGGGGGGGGGGGGTAATTACCCCCTTTACACCAAATTTTTTCTTATCAATCCATCCCAGTGAGGATATTGTCATGGTTAAACAGAGGCGTATCGAGACAGTTGGGGGCCTGGGGCGTTTCTAGAAGAGGGGCCTATCAGTGGCGTCATTTCAACTTTTTCTTGGGGGGGGGGGCAAACTTTTTTTTTCTTAAAATTTACTTACAAATGGGTACTCAAATTCGGCTAAAACATATTTAATTTATTTAATTGTTTAATTTTGTACAGTTTGTATACTCGTAGATGTATTTTGGAGTATTTTATTTAGAATAATAAAATTTTATAAAAATCAGAGCCCTTGGGGGGGGGGCAAATGCCCCCCCCTGCCCCCCAAAATGACGCCACTGGGGCCTATATACATTTTGTACCAGAGATATATATTGAATTTTTTCGGGGCGAGGCGAACTCATTTTTAGATATCTCCCTTCTCCATACACAAAAATATTTTAAAAATACCGTATATCCCTGGACCTCGAGGCACGGGCGGATCCAGAGGTGTTTCTCGGGGGGGGGGGGGGGGTAATCTGGTGTGAGTGGTCGCACAACACATATTTTACTTTCTCTTACCTATGTATATATGTAATATATATATAGAGAGAAAGTATTGGATTCATGTCAAAAATTCGATGTCGAGATTTTGATGGATCTTCACGTTTTGAGGTCCCCTGAATCCAAAAAAGTGGTTTTCGCGACATGGTCTGTCTGTGGGTGGGTGGGTGTGTGTTCAATTTTAAGGATGAAGGAATTGAGCTACGAGGTTGAAATTTTATATTTAAGTTAAACACCTCCCGGGACCGGAAAAATAAGCTTTTAATCAAAATCGGCCAAAGAGTACTAGTAGTTTACTGATGTACTTTTTCAGTTTTTTTCGATTTTCTCAAAATTTGCTCCAACGATTTTTTTTAAAATTCAAAAATCAATTATTTTTTAGATGTTCTTTAAAATGTATATTCTCATTTTGCGATTGAAATCTTCTGAAGACCACTTTACTCTTGTATTTCATAGGGAAGATAGGAGAAATGGTTGCCATGGTAACAAAATATAAATATTTTCCCATACTTATAAATTTTACATCTGAATTCAAATGTTCCGTACTGTCGGGAACTAAATATATGTCGACACAAAAAATCTGGTGTCGCAAGTGAAATAATATAATGGATAAACCAGCAAAATAGATTTATTTTATTCTGAGAAAAAACATTACAAACATCAATATATAATTCAATTGTAAATATCAACACATGTAACTATAAACAATAAGCCTGAAAACGCACTTTGCTTCATTTCCCCTCTTGCTTTTTAAGGCTTATCACTTTCATCGAAAATAAATGTTTCTTCATGACCAATGAAGTTGTCCATTTGGTAAGAATGTCAGCCTCCATTTCTTCAGATGGTACATGGCTCACACAAATATTCTTCTTTTTAACTTCATCTCTTACAAAATGAAATTTCCTACTTATATGTTTCGTCCTATTCTTCAACGAGTCATTTTTAATCCAATCAATTGTTGCCTGGCTATCACATTTAATGTGTATTGGCCGAGTTGTATATTCATTAAATCCAATTTCAGTTAATAAATCTGATAACCATTTGATTTCTCTTACAGCTTCACATAGTGACATCAGTTCTGCTTCCATCGTGGACATCGTTACTAATCGTTGTTTGGTGCTTTTCCAGCTTATTAGGCTTTCACCCAGCTTAACTATATAGCCGCTATATGACTTAGAATCCGATGAAGATGACCAACTTGCGTCTGAACTTGCTATCATTTGTCCTTTCTTTCTAGGATAAAATAATACCAAATTCATGGTCCCTTTTATGTATCTATATATTCTTTTAACTGCTGTCATATGAATTTTTCTCGGATCATTATTATATTGAGACAGTTTGCTAACAGAATATGATAGATCCGGTCTTGTACACATAGACAGATACATTAACGAACCGATCATTTTTCTATACTCTTCCTGATCACAAGGTGACGACTCAGCGAAATTGTCTAAATCTTGATTCACATCTCCCGGAGTCTTTACACTATTACATTCTCCCAAACCAAATTTATTCAAAATTTTCTGTATATATTTTTCTTGTGATAGGATTAATCCTGTTTCCGTTTCTTGAATCTTCAGTCCAAGGAAATATGAAACATCAGTTGATTTACTAAATTCAAGTTTTTCACTTATTTTATTCATTATAAAATCAATTAATTCATTTGAACTTCCAAGTACTAATAAATCATCAACATATGCTCCAATAATAATTATTTCGCTTTCTTTCTTCATGTAATATATACATGAATCACTTTGTGCTTTGGTTAAACCGACATCTAGTAAGATTTTATTCAAAGAGTCATTCCAGCATCTTCCAGACTGAGGTAGTCCATAAAGACTTCTTTTTAATTTGCATATATATTCATTTTTAAAATTTTCATAATATCCTTCTGGTAATTCCATTAAAATATTTTCTTCTAATTTCCCGTTTAAGTAAGCATTTTTAATATCATATTGCTTTATTTTATAATTGTTTTGGCTAGCTAAAGCGAGTAAAGTTTTTAATGATTCCAATTTAATAACTGGAGAAAAAGAGTTTTCAAAATCTTTTCCTTCTTCTTGTCCAGATCCATTTACAACTAATCTCGCTTTGTATTTTTCTATTTCTCCATTCGGTAAAGTTTTAATTTTGAATACCCATTTAGGTTTCAAAATTTTACATTTTTCATTTTGAGGTTTCTTTATAATATCCCATACATCAAATAACTCTAAGCTTCTCATTTCCTCGTCCATAGCCTTCTTCCAATTTTCTATTTCTTCTGATTTCAAAACTTCCTTATAATTTTTAGGTGTTCTCTTCTCCAAATCTTCATTAACTTCTACTTTTGCTATATTTTCAGTTTCATTTTCCTTCATATTTCTTTCTTTTATTCTTTCTGATCTTCTTACTCCTCTTTCTATTAATTGTTTTTCGCATTCTTCAAGATATTCTTTATGCTTATCCTTTGATTCATTTCTACTTGTCCTAGTAGGACCTTCTTTTCTTTGATCTTGAGGATTCTCATTATTTTCTGTATCACTTATTAAATCTTCGTTATTAGATTTTTGTTTAAAATTTATAATATCTATATCATCTTCAATAAATAAATCTTTACGAGCTTTTTGTTTAAAATTTATATCTGTATCATCTTCTGTAAATAAATCTTCACGAATTTTTTCACTTCCGTTTTCCGCATAATCATTCATTTTATCTTCATTAAAATTAACATATCTTGTTTCTATGATTTTTCTTGAATTAACGTCAAAAATTCTATAGGCTTTACGATTTAAAGAATAGCCGACAAAAATCCCCCTCTTTGCCTTGGGATCTAATTTATTAGAATTTGGTTCCATATTTTTATAATATGCTTCACATCCAAAAACCTTAAGATGAGACACATTTGGTTTCCGTCCTGACCAAATTTCCATAGAGGTTTTGTTTCTTAAAATTTTATGTGGAGTTAAATTCATTAAATATGCACTTGTTGCAGCAGCTTCAGCCCAAAAATATTTCGGAAGACCAGAATGTATCAATAAACATCTGATTTTATCAAAAATGCTTCTTATAGCCCTTTCAGCTATACCATTACTCTGAGGCGTATATGGTGTAGTTAATTCATGTTTTATTCCCTTCGAACGTAAAAAGTTTTGGAACTCTTTATTCACAAATTCTCCACCATTGTCCGATCTAATTCTTTTAACTTTACGATTAGTTTCATTTTCTCTTCTTGAAATAAATTCCTTAAATTTGTCAATTGTTTCATTTTTATGTTTCAACAAATATATAAAAAATTCTTCTTGAAAAATCATCAATGATCACAAATAAATATTGCGAACCTCCAAGGGATCTAGGGTGAATTGGTCCACATAAATCCATGTGTATCAATTCCATAATATTCTCACTTTGAATTTGAGAAATCATATCAAATTGTTTTCTTTTAAATTTCGCTTTATTGCAAGCATCACATTCGGTTAGTGATGAATTTTTAAAATCTAACCCATTCACCATATTATTCTTCATTAATTTATTAATATAATCTTCATTTAAATGACCCAATCTTGCATGCCATTTCTCTTTCGATAATGAAATATAACTTGTTTCATTTTTATTTGTTCGATCACATTTAGCAACCCTAATAATATAATTATGATCTTTTAAATTTGCAATGCCAATACATTTTCCATCACTTGCGATTATCTCAGCCTTTTTATTATCAAATTTAACTATATGTCCCTTTTCCGTCATTCTTTTAACAGATAATAGATTACATCTATTTTGCTGGTTTATCCATTATATTATTTCATCTGGTAGCAGAGCGTGGTTCAACTGATACTACAAATATTAAAGTAAGGAAGCCCTATATTTTTCAAGATGGTTGATACGACCGGACTAACCGCCAGCCGTATTGAATTATTAAATACTGATAATTATTTCTTGTGGAATATGAAAATGAAGGCGTTACTGAATTCGAAGAATATTTTTAAGGATGTTTTTGAAAATGATGAACCACGCTCTGCTACCAGATGAAATAATATAATGGATAAACCAGCAAAATAGATTTATTTTATTCTGAGAAAAAACATTACAAACATCAATATATAATTCAATTGTAAATATCAACACATGTAACTATAAACAATAAGCCTGAAAACGCACTTTGCTTCAACAAGCACATAACACAACTTTCGATTACCGAAGGTAAGAGAAAGTTGTGTGCTGTGCGCAAGTCACACCAGATTTTTTTTCTTAATTTCGGCAATTTAAAGGCGCATTCTGTACTTGTTTACCAGAATATAAATACAAATCAAATTTTTAAGTAATAATTTTTAAACTTTTAGATTAAAAATAATTTTTTTTTTCGAAAAAAATGTATTTTTTTCAAATCTCAGGGGGGTAATTACACCCTTTACCCCCCCTGTATCCGCCCTTGCCTCGAGGGCTTCAAAAACAATTTTTTCCTTTTAAATAACCACAAAAACAATAAATTTAATTTAATGTCCTTATGGCTGTGGGGATTTAATCAGGAAGCCGAAGCAACTTTGCAGCCAGGAGATTAAATAAAAAAATATTTATTTAATTTTTATTTGCCGACGTTTCGGTCGTCGACCTTCATCAGGGCATATATTGTCAACAATACACGACCTTATGTATTTTAATGTTTACTGTAATCATATATAATTTCTTTTTAATTTTATATGTAGGTATAAAAAATTATTCATTTACTTGCTTGGGGTATTGGATTCAATGCATATTCTATATGATTACATTAAAATACCTAAGATCGTGTATTGTTGATAATATTTACCCTGATGAAGGTCGTGATAGACTACCGAAAAGTAGGTAAATTAAAATAAAATAAAATATTTTTTTTATTTAATCTCCTGGCTGCAAAGCTGTTTCGGCTTCCTGAATAAATTAATTTTGATTGGTTTGGTTTGGTGAGTGGGGGTAGGGGCAGGGGCGTATATAAGGGGGGGGGGGCGGTTCCACGGATGGTCCCGCGGGCGGCAAAATTTAGTGTCTCTAAAAAAAAGGTAAAATATTTTTTTCGGACGGGAAAAAATTTTGGTTCCGCGTAAATCATTCAGGTGATAAATACTCTAGTTACTCCTCTGGCTACTATTATAAAGAAAAATTCTATAGATACAAAATATCTAGTGTAGGTAAAATGCGAGATTTTGTGTATTTCTTTGTGTTAGTAACAGAATATTCTCCGCTGCATTATTTAGGCTCTAGGATATTTGATAATACT